>JANHFJ010003244.1:80370-92183 GCA_032468195.1 Cerberus rynchops
ACCCCTGAGTTATGCAGTCTCTCTGAACCCAACGGAGCCACGGAAAAGAGAAGTCCATGCATCAGTAATGTTAGCATGTAAGCGCCTCGCACGCATCTTATGTTTTACAAAATGACAACAGCATCATGAGGAAGACATTAAACAACTGTCCCAACTTTGGGGCCCTCAAAAGCTTCAGCCTGGTTGATAATAAGAAGCTTCCCAAAAGGGAAGAATTATCCATCTGCCATTTTTATTCTAGAAGTAAGGCTTTCGTGTATGAAGATGACAAGTACGCCTGCCTTTAATTCACTGGTGCATATCAAATGAGAGAACACTGGAAAAGGACAGGCTGCAATGTTCAAAGAAACCTTTTCATCTTCTTCGATCTCACGGTTCCTAACGGCACCACCTCATTTATCTGAAGATGGGTTCTCTCACACTTTCACTTGAAGACCCCCATTAACAAGGCTTTTGCCAACTCCTGATGCATATTGACTAACCTAAAAGGGATCTCCACCCTTTAAGCCCGTCAGTTCAATCTTGATCTAAATGGGATGATTCTCAGAGTCAATATTTCAGTTCTCCCTTTGAGCAGAAAGCATTAAGCTAATAGCTTTCAAATCTGAGGCTTTCCTTGGAGCTAAACCCTTCATTTAGGAATGATTGCCTTTAAATTTAGCTGCCTGCCTTTATACTGGCTAGTTGCCGGATTGGGTTGGGTTGTAGACACCTCTCTGCCTTTCCTGTGGTTTCCTCTTCTCTCACTGCATTGGTGCCTCCGATCCAGGTGTGGTGATCTGTGCTAATTGACTTCATCGCAGGCACCTCCTCACAAAGAATCCAGGTGGATGGAAGTTGGTGTCACTAGAAGGTGCCAAAGCCTCACCCTTGACTGTGGACATTTTCAACTTACTTGTAGAACTGCTCCTTCTTCCTCTTTTAGCTGATTCCCTTGGGCTACCATCCTCTTTGACAGTTCATCTAGATTCTTTCCACCTCTTGTTATGAATTATTTTACTACAAAATCCGTGGCATACTTTGATTTAAAAACACAAGCCAGCCTGTTTATATTTAAAAAGGGAGGTTTTTTTAACAAAGACCACACACATTAATCATTAATCTGTGTTATCCAACAACAGTCAAGATCCATTCCATGCGTATCTTGGTGTATCTCCAAAGACTCCCTGACTTTCTGGTGCTTTCAAGCAAGGGAGACCAAGCCCCATACTCTGCCCAAAATGGAAGCTCTTCCGACATTTTTCTATGCCCGGCCATTCTCTGTAGCTGAGCATTATTTTCACCACAGGATGCCAAGCCATATTATAAGAACCATGAAGACCTGTGCCTCAGGCCCATGGTTGCAATCTACAACAAACATTTGTTTCGTTCCCTTTTCCTCTCCACCTACATGCCAAGAGGGGGAAGGCAAACAAAGCACCATAACATAAAAACCTCACTCACCAGACCTGCCCAGGGTAAAGCAAATTATCTTCACAAAGAACTGCACAGTAGCATGCGCCTGTTTTAGGACACACATATTTTGGAACAACTATCATGTCTCCCCTGGGCAGGGGGTGCAAAGCTGGAAAAGCAATCACCGAGAACCCACCGAGGATCCAGATGGACTGCTACAGCACATGGTTTATGCTTGTCTGGGTTAATAAAGCAGCAAATTATGGAGTAGCGTAATTTTACTTTGTTCAGGGTGACATATTATAACAAAGGCTCTCCTTCCCTCGTGTGAATATTTCTCTCCTTTTGTCAGCTTTTTAGACATTGTGATATCTACACTGTGTGATGTCTACAGCCAAACAGAAGAGATCATTTAGATGAGGGTTAAATACATAATTTTTAAAAACAACAACAACAATCTGATTCCATTTGGCTGGGTGTTGCTATGCCCAGTGTGGTGATCAGTGAAGGTGGTAACAGAAGAGACACAGTCCTTTGTCTGGTTGCTAAGAGGACAAAATGATGTCTTACCTCTGAGGAAATGATGGTGTGGTTTCGGATATGTAATTCAGGTGGAATGAAAACACGACAGTAGAAGTGAAAAATAAGGATATGTTTTGTCAAAGCGGGTAGGAGGGTTGACTCTAATCAGGGCTGTTTATAACATATGATCATAGCTAATTGTTCATTAATTCCACCATGTCATTTGTTCATAGATTACAACCTCTGTGTAATGATTGTGTTGGTTTTCCTCTCCCCTGGGGTGGGAGTGGGGAAGGAGGAGGCGGGAGAGGATCTGGGACTTTAATGGTCTTTTGGTACATGTAGAAAAGAGCTGGGTTGCATGACAAATTTATTTCTGAAGATTGAGCCAAATTGCCTTAAATGGTGCCAGTCCTTCTTTCCTAGCAGTCAGATATTACATATCACAGACAGGTCACATTTGCTGATATATTTTTTAAGCTGGGGGAGGATAAAATTAAAACGGCAGCACAAAAAAAAATTATTACAATCCCTACAATTTTTTTTAGTGATAAGAATCTTTTGGAAGGCAAAACATGCACACATATGCATTGTCCTGTATTTTTCACATATGGATTAGTTTCTCTCTCTTTGAAAATTGAATTTTGGATACACAGAGCCTTACAGTTTGCAACTATACCATTGGGCTCTGAATTGAGCTCCAGCAATAAAAAGTATCAATAATTTATTCATGCTGCCACAAATGGTCCGTAAGAAATACACCAGGAAGAGTATTTAAACATAAAGTTTTCTGTTTAAGATTTTATTAAAAGAAATTATCTCAAAGTTTAATATACTTCCCACAGATAAAAATGAGAAATGTTGTGTGTGGAAGGTTGCATAGCAATCCACAAGGCAAGGAAAAATAAAGTTAGGGATGAATGAGTTGTCTAGTAAATTGTGAATTGAGATATTCTGAATTAATCCTGAATTCCAGCAAAACAATCAGAATTGGATTGACAGAGGCCCCATAATTTGTTCTTATTAATAGAGGGCAGCCACAAGGAAATTAGGTTACTTCAAATGGTATAATTTATCTGCAAGTGTTTGTTACCAGAAAGAAAAAATATGTGAGTTAAAATGAAATGAGATTAGCAAGTGTAGGTTTGGGCACTTTCTGGAGCAAAAAACACAAGCAAAGAAGCAAAACTAAATTATAATATCTTGGGCAGAGCAGCTAAATAGTATTGAGCTTGGACAGCCATTAATTTATTGGTGTCCTCCAGCCATTCCTGCTAGTAGAAATTTCTCTGTTATTTGGACATGCAATTGAAGAAGATGTGTGTAACGCAAATAACATTTTAGTGGCAAGTTTTCATGAGAAACAGCAAGGCATGGCTGAATCATTATAAGATTTGCTTGATGCTGCGGAAGTGTCCAAGAAGATGTCCACAGGAAACCCAGAGACAGATTTGAGAGAAAAAAAAGTTGTGCTGGGACCAAGCCAAACCATAAATTACATCTCTAAGGAAGCTCTGTTCCTTCCCCTTAAAGCCCCCAATAATGTAACAGCTCCATAAGAGCAAAACTATGCATACTTGTTCTGTGGAAGACATTCACGGGATCCTTTCATCAAGATATGTTGGACAGCCATCTGAGAGAGATGTTTCTTTTGCCTTCTGAGGATCTGAGGAGCCAAACCTAACAATGCTATGATTCTATCACAGTTTATGTTGGTGGTGGTGATGATAAATCCAGTGGAAACATTCAAAGACAATAATGCCATTGTCTACAGGTCCTTGCAGCTTAACATTAAAAAAACAACAATTCCTACCTTTATAGTTATATAAAGAGCAGTGGTGGTACAGTGGTTAGAATGCAGTATTGCAGGCTAATTCTGCTGACTGCCAGCAGTTCAATTCTGAGAGGCTCAAGGTTGACTCAGCCTTCCATCCTTCCAATCGGTAAAATGAAGACCCAGACGGTTGGGGGCAAGAGGCTGATTCTGTAAACCGCTTTGACAAGGGTTGTAAAGCATTGTGAAGCGGGATATAAGTCTAAGCACTATTGCTACATCTCAAAGTGCCCCTATTTTTTAAAATAAAAGATCCAGAGTGGAATATGAGTGAGGAAGGGTGCTGTACTTTGCAGAACTGTGAAAGGTCACATATTACTACCCAAGGCACTCAAGATGATTTCATTGGAACAGAAATTAAGTTTGTTCCTTACATATTTTTCCTTTATGAGAAAAGAACAAGATTCAATTGTCCCAATGCTTCTAATGCCTCCACTCTTTACTCCATGAAAATCAGGTAGCCCCTTTTTGCTTCCCTTGACCCCTTGACCTCTGGTTATCTGGGTCAGTTCACCAAAATCTCCTGTCACATCTCCAATGGCCTCAACTATCATCTGCATTAACATGATGACAGTGGAAAAAATTGACGTTCGTGGAGGGATCCAAGATGCCCCACCCAGATGCAGGTTATAAGGGAATACATTAGAATGGGATGGAACCTGGAAATGTAATTGACTAAACAGGCAGGAGCAGAGATACCCATCAATCAATTTCAAGTATCTTGGGAGAATTGAATATGGTACTCCATATTGCAAGAAATGCTACATGTTTCTGTCTTGGGAGTATTTCCTTTTGGGATGACTGCAGAAATTGCTTGAAGGAACTGTGTAAGCTGTGTAAGTTTGGGAAAAGTTGCCCCAGGCATATCACCACAGTTGGGCACAAGTCAGAGGAACTGGGCATGCCAGTATCTCCTTGATCAAATCTCTTGAGACACTTGCAGCTAGTCAATGTCTTTGCAGAGGCTGGTACTTGACAATGGAAGACCCACTAAAAATATTTGTTGTTGTATGAATGTGCGTCCATTCAGGTTTTATAACAGAAACCTTCTAGAAAAGGAGAAAGAGACTACCACAGAGAGTAAATCACACAGCAGATATCTGGACTTGCCTGATATTATATTAAATCAATCTCAAACAGAAATCTGAATATCTAATAAAACTCCACAAACCTAAGGAGATACGGTAGTTAAAATGCTGGTCCACAGATATTATTTCCATTAGCATAAAAATAATTCTCATGTATCCACAAATGGTTCTCCAGTCAATTTTTCATGTAAAAGAACAATAACATGTCCTACATCTTTGCCAGGATTTAATAAAGTAGGCAATAAATTAATCAAGATCCCTCCTCTGGCTGGATAGAATCACTGAATGCAGGAAACAAGTAGAGGGTTGTTTCATTCACAGGATGTCCATAAGGTCTTTCTAGTGCCACAATCCTTTTGTGCTTGCAGACTCAGCCAAGAGAAGATCTCTGCCGAGAACAAAAGGGCATGTGCCATGCACATCATGCCATCATTGTGCCAGTTATATAATTTGTGCCATGATATGAAGTGCATTACATCACTCTAGTGGTTTCTAACAAATGCCTACATTTAAATGCAGAAAAGGGGAACTTCATGGAACTAAGGGCTTGCAATGCTGCTGGAAGTACAACTTTATGAGATCATTTGTTTATTTAGCTTCTCAAGTATGTTTGCTTGGAAGTGTTTTGACACACATGTGCCATTCAATTCTAACTGGCAATGGAACGATTAGGAATTAGACCTGCCTCAATTTCAAATGACAAAATAATGATTCCATTACATTGTTTTATCAGAATATTATTTTCTTATTATTTGATGTTACCCACACTGGATAACTTCTTAATATACCATAAATTGTGCTTAACGCTTACAAGAAAACCACTAGGAGAAAGCATATGTAGATATTACAGCTTGAGAAGTATGAAGAGGGCACATAGCAGGGCCAGCTGCCCAAAAAAACACCTATCAACAGGTGCGCTGAAGTTTCCCTGATGTTGTCAATGCCTGGTAAACCTTCCAAAGACTGGTGGTTGAACTGAAAGCTTTGGTTGTCTTCTGTGCCTAGGTGATGGCCAGCAGAGAAGGGGGCTTCCTGTAGAAACCCAAAGAGAAGCAGATGAGCACAAAAACACCATGGAGAAATGCCAGCATCTCCATCATTGCTGGAAACCTAGATCATGCCTCCAAACTCGGAAGACAGAAGTGAGCCAGGCTGTGAAGACCATCCTGTTTTGATGGAGTCTGTGAGTGGAACCTGGACGGTGGACCTGGTTGCATTTTGATTAGTTGGCCAATTACTTTGATTTGCTTGAAGTTGGGTGGTGTAGTAATATTTGGATAAAGAAAAACACAGAGAAGGAGAAAGTGGAAGATGAAAAGAACAGAAATATTAAAAGCTATTCATTAAGTGGGGTACAAGATTGGATGGAGTTGTACTAAACTCAATAGCAATGAAATCTGTATTTAGCTGAATTCTGGCTAGTCTCAGATGTCTTCCAATCTCCCATGTTTAACTGAAGGTGCCAACAAATAACATTTTCACTGCTGGAAACTTCAACCATGACATTTGCTCTCCTCCTCACTCTAGATAAATTTTTGCATCTAGTCTAAAAAAATTGCAGGGCAGTTTGCTTTTTACATCTCTTTCCTCACTTGCTCACATCAGTGAAAATATAACACCTGGCTCGGTGGGATTTTTCTTTTGCTGTCAAGCCTCTTTCACACTGAATTGACCCATAGACATGTTTTAAAAAGCATTATCTGCTTTGAGATACTCTCTTAAAAGTCTGAGAGGCATATATTTGAGTTTCCAGTAGAGTGCAGCATTTGAAATATTTTTAATGGGACAGCTTGTGCAGCTATCCTGGATTTTTGACCCAAGGCAGGGAGTACATATGGCCTTTCACTCTGAATTTACTATCTCTGTTCAACAGTTATTTCTGTTAAATCTATAGAAGAGACTAGAATCTCTGAAATCTGTCTCTAAAGAGAACAACAGAAGGCAGAAATCATAAACTCAATTATAGGGAATTTCTGTGAGCTGCTTTTCATTTCATCATCACCAAAACAAATACTTGTAGTCAGCCAGTGGGCAAATTTGTAATATAAGAAACCATAAAAATGCAAAACTAAACAAGCCAAAACATTAGATCAATTTAAAAATGAAGACATACATATGCAGCATTTTTGGAATGCATTGAAGCAGTAGCTCTTAAAACTGTGTGGTATGTTTATCCTTCAAATCAATACATTTTACAACTACAGCCATAGTCACCGGTTATAGAACTGTATAAAGAACTTTCAGGATGACAGACAGTTAATCCTATATTTTTCATCTCCCCTCAGTTGGTGGCCAAACATTTCCTTTCCAGATTATAAGATCTCAAACGTCCCACTAAAGCACTATGCCAAATTGACTCTCCTGAGAACATCCAGAAAGCTAATTAGATAGCAAACAAAGAAATTCTGAATAGGAAGATGACAAAGGAAAATGACAAAGACAGTTACAAGCTTTCAATTCTTGAAAGAGATTTGTTTTGTTATAGTGGTCTTAAATTTAACAGAAATTTAAAATAATCTTAAAATACTCCACATATTTGTGTGTGTGTGTGTGTGTGTGTGTGTGTGTGTGTGTGTGTGTGTTTATGTTTATTAAATTTATATACTGCGCCCTCTCCCAAGGGACTCGTGCATATGGACAAGTGCATATGGAAAGGACTAGATTTCACAGGCTTTAATGTCTGTCAGAGACATTATGCACTCTGGGATATCAATTTTACACAGGACAAAGATATTTTTGTGAACCTACCAATCAGCTTTCATTCCAAGCATACATATTAGATTACCCGTAACTTTGCATTGAGAACTACACATGATAGCAGGCAAGAAATGACCAAGTCTCAGGCTGCAAAAGCAAACGTATGAGCAATCTGGGCTAAATTGAATTTGAAAAGCCAATTTGCAATACTAATGTTATTAACACCTATTTTTGATAAGCACTTATATAATAATATAGCAAAAAATTAAAGAAAATATTTCTACTCACTTTAAAAGCAAACTGCTTTGTTTATTCTCTGAATTACACTAGATTAGTCTATGAATTTTGCAAGACCCATTATGGCCTCTGTTGGTTTTAAAAGAATCCCTTATAAATAATTGACATTTGCATTTAGACTTGGGATAAGCAATAGGTTTACTATATTTGGCATTATATGAAAAAAAAAATAAACACAAGTATTTTAAACATGTAGAAATATAAGTCTTAGAAGGCATTTTAACCTCCCTGCTTTCTAACTCTGTAACATACTATATAATATCAATAACAACATTGGTAACTGTAAATCAAAAATACTACCTAATATATGGCATGTTTGCATGTATACAGACCTATCACTTGGACTTTAAATTATGCATTTAAGCAAAGTATATACGTTTTATAATATAAGAGAAAAACAACAGACTGTTAATGCAAATACTATTGTTATACCATTATCAATTATGATTTTACTTGGGCAATTTTTTTTTGCATAACTGCCTCCACACACTGCAATATATAAAGCAGGTTTTTTTGTTTCTGCTATATGAATGTCATTTCTCAATATGCTGTTACTAAGATATGCTGACATTTTAGCTGGCAGCCATTTGGTATGATTTGAAACTAGATTAAGAAAATTAATAAGCAGTTGTGTGTTCCCAAACATACATCATTTTGGCTAAAACCAGGAAGAAGCTTCTATGGTTTGCCCACTGTTTCCCAGTTTTCTGCCACTTGCAAAAACCAATTAGGTATTTTTATTGTTAAAACTTAATTTAAACTCATCCTGCCATGTTGTTGCCCTTCCTGGATTTTTAGTGTTGAAGTTAGATTGGTTGATTTTTTTTATATATATGTTGTTTTAAACAGGGTGCCTTTTAGATGCTCTTGCCCATCGAAGTTATAACCAGTAGAATTAATAGCTTAATTACCCTCGATATTTTAATACATTTGAGATAGATATGTTAAATACTACTTTTGGTCATAAGTTCTAACATACACAATTTATTATTTGTAACTGGATACTGAGCTTTAAATATTTGCTTAGCCTGTGCCACTAGGTCATCTAGATGGTCAGGAATACAAGAGCTTGGATGCATTCCATTTTTACACTGCATTAAAGCCACAACATTTTCTTTGGGTGCTGGCTTAGCATACAATATGAACTCAGCTACTGTTTATGGCTCAGTATTACATAAAATTAACTGGGCAATTATAATTGCTTAATAAGCCAAAGTTAAGTACAGGATATTGTGATGTGTGAATCCAGCTACTTTCTTTTACTAGAAAGTGTTCCAAAAACACTTTTGTTAAAAGACAAAATTAAATCAGGTTATATTCTAATCTTCTCTGAGATACTAGACAGAGAAAGAAAAATATTAATGAATTCCTTCTGAAGACTATGGTGCTCAATGAACTGAATATGACAGTCAACAAGCAATGATAAACATGAATCTTCAAAGCAATACTTCTGATATTAAGAAAAGCTTAAGGGTTGCACTTTTAAAAATGTATCGGAACTTAATTAGAGCAGCTCAGATATTAACCATATTTATCAAGATGGATTTTACCTACAGCAAACCTCAGTCTTTTTTCCTTGTTTCCTATTTCAACATGATTCTGAGATTAGTTATTGCTTTCCATTTGCAAAAACTGAACTATTATCTTTAAATATAGTTTTTTAAAGTTTCATAGTTAAGAATCTGAAACTGGCTTGTTTCATGAAAACTATAGTTTTGGGATATGACCTATCTGACAAACTGTAATTAAAATAAATCTTGTAGCTACACTAGCAAATAAATGAGTACAGAATCTTTTTCTTTGGTTAAGAAGCAAGCAACCCATGAAGCATTTGAGACCCACAGGCCTCTTTTTATGACCTATAAACTGGTCAGCAAATTGCTAATATGTATGGCATGTCTTTTACTAAAATTTTGCAAAACAACAAAAACACTTTAAACACAAGTTATGTAAAGTGTCTTTTTCAATGAAAAACAAAAATAAAAGTACTATACTAAAAACCTGAGCTGTCCACATTCTGGTGAGATCATTGCTTATACACATTGCAATCCTTAACTACCTCCCATCCAAAATGTAGTTCCCTCTCTCCAGTTGGCTAAATACATCAGAGCAATGTACTGTTTGTGTAATAGGAGATAATATCCTGATTGACACATATTAATAAGCCATGAATTATAGTCCTAACTGGATTCACACATTGCTCTAAATAATATAGTTCATTGAGTTTATTGTATGAATCAACAATTGCTCAAAAAAAATAAGTTGTGGTTTAACATACTTTGTTAATCAATGTTTTCTCACACCATTCACAATATTTGTACAAGACAGAGCTATTACAAAGAGAACAAATAACATAAAATGTAAGGCTCTGCATATAGTAACAAAACTATTTTTTTTCATCAACAAATCTTCAAAATAAATATTTGGTGGAAAAAACATAAGGCTTGAGGCCCTCTATAAAAGAATTATAGAAGAGAAAGTTGTATCATCTCAATGTAATATACTGCAGCAAAACACTAGCAAAATGTTTTATGATTTGAGTGCAAAAAAGATTCCTACAAAGAAATAATTTTATCATGTGACTTTGTTCTATCTCTTATTCTGTATCTTCTATAGAAATAGTTGAGTCCTATTCAGGAAAGCTGTTATCTTGAACTAGATTTTAAAAAAGCAATTAATTAAAAAAACTCAATTAGGGATTTTTTTTGTTTTAAGTATAAAAGCCTATATGGTTCACAGATGAGCCAAGATATTTTCCCCAGATGAGTCTGTATATGTTCTTCAGTGACTGTGTTTCATTTATTTATTTGGCCAACCATCTTACCAATTAGGTATGCCCCTCTTGCCAAAACTAATGAATTGTTAGAAATTATGAAAGTAAGAGTCCTTCAAATACTCTGGGCTCATACGATGCAGGAATTCCAATTGCATCTGGAAACAAACTAGAAGCCAGTTCAGGTATAACAAGGGCATAGAGTGGTATTGCCATAATCGCCCACATACCTGCATTCTGGACCAGGTGAAGCTCCTTGACTCTGAGATATGTCCTAGAATTATAAAAGGCTAAATGGCTAGGTAAGAAAATGGCTTTCTTATTTTTCTATTGATAATATTGTTTATTTCATTCCCAGGGACAAATAAAAGCTGAATGGTTCATTGAGGCTTTTAACATTTAACAGTTTTCAATATTATCTTTACTGTTTGAAATAAATAATGCTGTTTAATTGGCTTTAATTTATAACTGCACTTTTTTCAATAAAAAAAAAGACAAGGAAATTGTCAATATATAATAGGTGTATTCAATTCCTTATATGTGACAAAGTTGCAAAAGTATTTGAAATATTAAATTTATGCAAACTCTAATAAACTATAAATAGCACAAGATTTACATAAAACTGTGCAGGTTGGTTCAACCAGTGGAATACATGGCAACCATGTAACGCATCGGGGCATTAAATGGTCTTTTGAAATTATTCCAAGGAGGTACAACATTCTTAGTGTAGATCACAAAATAATTAGCTCATACCTTACTGTTTTGAACAATGCACCAAATCAAAACAAGGAATTTTTTTTCCTGCCTTTAACTTTGTCTTCAGGACTATTAAAAAAAATTTTTTTTAGCAGCCTAACAAGGCAAGCCGCCCAGAGTTTTCTAGACTCTGGCAGCCCCTAAATTTTCATTTAGTAAACAAACATAACATTTTCTTCTTTTTTTTTTTTTTAAAAAGGGGGTCTTCTCTCTTGCCCCTCCCCTTACCGTTTCCTCATCTGTCTCATATTGAAGTGACCGTGTCTTCTATCCTATTCTGATTGCTCGGAACAGCTTGTATCAGCCCTAGTTTGGCCGAGCCAAACTCCCAGGGGAAAACAGCGAAGGTTTCCATTATAAATCAACGCGAAGTTTCACGGGAGCCGGGAAATCGTCATTTCCACCGTACCACGTGCCTAAACCTCCAAGGGCTTCCCACCTCCTCCTCCTC
>JANHFJ010003245.1:0-14695 GCA_032468195.1 Cerberus rynchops
TGTGTTGAAGCCATGACATTGAATTCCACTCAAAGTGACATGTATCTCATTTTCATGAATATATCATTAATATTCAGATTTACAAAAAAAAAAGTTACAGAAATGATTGTAGTGCTATTATTTGTATCTTTTTCTATGGCTTTTGGCAGAGTTCTTGTAAACATAGGAAGGGAAGTAAAAAAATTAAGAGATCAGGTCAAATGTACGAAAAATGTGTAATAGTATTACGCTTGGCAACATCCAGATACACTTCAGCTATGATTAATATTTTTATGTGCTTTGTGTTGCATTTGTAGGAAATGGAGAAAAGCTATGCTGGCATGATTTAAGAGCATTGCAAATTACAGATGAATTGAAGACTATTATTTTTGTTTGGCCCCATTATAAGAAATCTTACATAGGACAAGTTATCGATGATGATGTTACCTAGTTTGGGTAATGAAACATCTGCAAGAAAAGAAGCAAGCTTAGAGAGCACTGAGGCCCCCACAAGTTTTTTGTTGTTTATTTTCTAATCTCTTTATCTGAATATTTCATACTGAATTTATAAAAAATGCCTCAAGTCATTGGAACAGGCTTGCTTCTTTGCATGTATTTCCATATTGAATGCAGGAGATGGAATATTTATACATAATCCAAAATTGGTAGTGGCATTTGACTGTATTGGGCATATTTGGGATTAGGTTATCCTACGGTATTCAGGCAACTCTCAGGCAACTCTCAAATATCATAGGATCACCTGATCCTGAATATTTATCCTTTGATATTAGCTAAATTAATTTATGATAATTAATTTATTAATTTGTTAGCTGTTAATGCAAGCTTTGTCACCCTAAAGTGATAAGAGTAGCTGACAGTTTCGTTGTGACCACTGAAGGAAAACACAAATTATCTAAGATGCTGGCCTCATTTAGGTCCCAGGTTTCATTTCCAATGGAAAGAGAATAAGCAGGGATTTTCCAAATAGTGATCACACATACTTTTAAGTCTTTCCTGATCTGAGGCTCCACTGGCATATTGGATATCAGTGCCCCAAATCCTTAGCAACTATCGATACTTCTGAAGGGCACCAGAGCAGGGAATATTACCGTAGACTTCAATTTATCTTCATTTGTTGTATAGCCTACTATCCACCTCTTTTCCTACAAAAAGGCAAGCTGGAAAATGTTAATGATCTTTCCAAAGTATCAGAGCTTTCAGACTGAAGAGGAATTATTTATTATGCTAATTCATGTATTCCTCAAATTATGACAATTCACTTAGCAACAGTTCAAAGTTATGCTATTCCCTGCCCCTCAAAGCACATACAACCTGGTCCTGAAGTTACATATGTTGCAGCATCATAGCTGTCATTTGCTCTTACAACCAACCACAGAAATGCTGCAACATGCCCCCTGCCTATTTTTTCCCATCCTGTCCCTCCAGGTCCCCACAAGCACTGGGCCTACTTTGGTAGTCCTCAGGGTTCCACGTGCTTGTCCCCACTCCATTACCAATCATTCACTTAACTTTCAAAGATTTCCAGAGCTAAAGATTTCAGGGTAGGAAAGAACAGGCTGGATCACAATGGCAGAAAAACTGCCCATCTTTTTTTCAGGTGCTGGTGAAGCTATTTTCTTTAATTGCTGAATGCTAGCCTTCCCTTAGGTCTTACACTAGCAGTCCTAATGGTGCGGGAGGGAAGGCATGCAGCAATGGAAGATCTTTCCTTCCTACAGGCTTCTCTCCTCTTCACAAAAGCACCTTTGCAAAGAGTGCATGTCTTTATCTACGCTTCTTCCCTTCACAAAAAGGGGAAATGTGTGTGCACATCCTTAGACACACTTGTCATTTCTTCCACATGGCTCAGCCTATTCTTCTTTCTTACCCTGACATCTTGATCTCTGGAGATCTTTAAAAGGTAAGTGAGCTATAGATGGTAGGAAATTGGTGTGAAGAAGGCCTAAGAACTGTGGGGATCCCAAGAGATGGAAAGTGCAGCATGAGATACCTCAGTGAGTGGAGGAAAGCCTTGAGTGGCCAGCGGCAGGTGGTCTTGTTCTTGCATTAGGCTCCATCCCTGAGGTACTCAATATGCACTTAACAACCTGTGCATTCAATTAACAAATACCTTGGGAGGAACAGGGATGGGGGCTCGTTCACTTAACTTGATACACTTAACATCCTCCCAGGTTACAACCATAATGGACAGGCTCCATTATGCTTGTAACTTGAGGTCTACCTGTACTATATGTTCAAAATACCTGAAAAACCTAATAATACCTACTGATTTTATGGTTAATTTAACTTGCTCTCCAATATCCATAAAACTTGGAGGTCCTATTAAACTTTTGAAATATTCTTTTTAGTTGGTAGTTATTCCCTGTGCAAATGTTTATCAAGTGAAAAATTTAAAACCCGTATCAACTACCCTCTTTAATTGCAGAATGTCTTTGCAGTTTTATACATCTGGTCCAGTTTATTTTAGGTTGAAAGTGTCTGGATGTTGCTGTGCCAGTGGAATGCTAATTATGTGTTGTCCCTTAAAGTTTAAACTGAGGTCTCGGGCCTGACTTGTATTATATGCATTTTTCATTTGTTAGATCAGAGGTATTTTCTCCTTTTCATAGTTTAGCTGAAAACAAGGCTCCCTTTATCCTTAGAGCGAGCCCTTAATAGCTGACCTCAGCCTTTTCACAGGAGGCATAATTTCTGCCTTAAAAGTCTTCTATGCTGAGCTTTATCATTTTTCTTCAGGTCATTTTTGGTTAAGAAATAGAAAAAACAACAACAATAGCAAATGTAATGATAACAATATTACTTCATTTTTTTTAAACTTTTAAACAGGAGCTTTTTAGTTTTAGTTTATTGGATTATATTGTTTGTATGTTTTTATGTATTCATATGAATTTATTGGGGCTATGACAACTTGCCATAGCCAACTCACCATACGACAACTTGCCATGGCCAACTCAACGTGGGACAACTCGCTGCGGGATAAGAGTTATACTAATAGCAAAGAAATGGTGGAATAGAATCATTAAAGAAAGGATACAAGGAGGGACAGAATGAAATATGAATGTGACAAAAATTAAAATATTGTTTATTTATATTAAATAATTAAATTGAATTGTTAAATTGTCCTGTGGTGAGTTGCCCCGCAGAGAGTTGGCCATGGTGAGTTGGTAATGGCGAGTTGTCCCATTCCAAATTTATCTACTTCCTATCGTCTAAGACTCCACGTGGTTTGCAGTAGAAAATTGTTAGCTACTAATTATAAGTAATGAGATTTATTGATCATAATGATTGTGTCAAAGCAGAATTTATTTATAATTTATAATTTATTTATTTATACAAAGCAGTATGTAATTTTATCGTAAAATATTCTGAATCCTTTTTATTGGTACCAAGATTTTAATGTATATGAAACTTTTGTAGCAATTCCTTAGAGAGATTTTTTTTGTGGAGAAGATTGATCTGACTTTAACTCCCATATTTTCTGACATAAATGGATCACAACATAGTTTCCCTAATGTTATACTGCACTACAAAGGATAGTTGGAAATTTGGAATGTCTGTACTCTGAACAAGGCTCTTGGGATATTGTTAAGGTAATGAACTACAAATGAGTAGTTTAATAAAGTGATGAAATCAGGAAGGAAATCTGGCGTAAAAATTTGACAAATTTAAAAATGCGACTCATCAGTGTGCATTTCACACTGGATCGGTTGAGGCCCAGGTTGTTAGGTGGAAACAGATGATGTGCTGTGGCAACCCCTTATGGGAATTGACAAAAGAAGAAGAGGAAAGTGACAAAATCAAGTACTGTTTTGTTGTTTTATGTGTTTAAATGTTTATTCCTGGTTAATCCAGTAGAACTGACTTAAAAGTCTACTGTTATGAAATTGTTTTTATTGTTAAGGCTATAGGCTGCAAAACTCTAAATTCTACTAAGCAAAGAGATACATATTTTTGGAAGCAAAGAGGTACATATTTTTTGCAGCCAGACTCGTGCTTTCTTGCAGGGCAAGGCTGATTGCTGTTTTTCATCAAGACTATTAAGAAAGTGAAATATAAACCTTCAAAATTTGCATTTATGAAGACAGAAGGAGGCTTGGTTTCAGTTATGTTCAGTTTCAGTTCAGTTATGGTGCATTGGACACAATATGGAGGCTTATTCTGGACATGACATCATTAAAAAAAAATACCCTTGTCAGGAAATTATAATTTCCTCAATAATGGAAATAGTAAGAGCAGTTTTAAATATTTTCTTTATTTGAAAGTAAAACATTCATTAGCCTATGATGCCCTTAAGATGATCAATATGAGCACCTGGATTCACAAATATATTCTCTCTGGCTTCAGTTTGAAAGCTGGAGATTTGGCAAAATGCATTTTCTTAATGAGAAAAACATGAAAAGACCTGTCACTTGATTGATGTGTAATTAAACTGGTTTTGTTAATTTAACTAATGACTCAGTTAGGAATTTATGTTTTATTCTGAATATGCGTTCCTGAGAATTTTTTAAAAAAATCTTCTTGGTTTCAGAAATGTTGAAAAATTGGCACACACTGTCTTTTCCATTGTTCTTACAGAGATTATGGAGGTCAGGGAGTTTATATCTCATGAATGAGTTGTGTATACAGTTCCTTTGCTTGCCAGTTACGTGGATTGAATGGCATATACTTTCTACCTTGTTTATCTTCCAGTCCTATTCATAGCTAAGTGCAAGTGAAGTAATTTGATTCCAATACACATTTTGGACTACAGGCCCTTCAATTCCTTTCTGTTTGCCAATCTGACTGGCATTCATGGGGGTCAAAGTCCAAAACATCTGGAAGGCATCAGGTTGCCAACTATGTTCTACAGTGGTAAAATAAAGGGTCTTTGGGAAGATGGTACTTGGATTTGGCATATATATAATTTACTCTTTTCTCAGTATATACTGTGAATGTAAGATAACACATCTAGTGATTTGCTTTTTAATACAGCAGTGAAATTAAAAGCAAACTATTCAATTACAATATATAATTTAACTGTCTAAGTTTTTATACCATTCATTTGTCTATAATAGATACATGTATACAAGAAAAAAAATACTATGCATGGTATTTAAATCAGTAAATGCATAACTATGTTGTTCATGTTCTCTGTAATAATCCATAATGAGATTAGTAAGAATTAGTAAAGCCATGTGTTCTTTTTATTTTTATTTTATTAGACTTCTTAAAGATAATATATTAAATATAGTTAAACAGATAAAAGTGAATACAAACTACAGAAATAAAAATATAGTATAGAAAATAGAATATATATCTCAGAAGAAAAGAAAAAAAAAGGAAGGCTTCTCCCTTGTCACAACAAATATGAACAATTTTTACAACTAATCACCTGTTCTTAAAATACAACAAAAAAGCCCCTTCATTCCATATCTCATCTCAAAAGTATATCTCAAAAGTCCATTAAGGGTTGCCAGAAATATCAACATACTGTATCTATTTTAATCTTGATCAAATAAATCCACTTCACATTCCTTTCTTTTATTTTTAACAATATTGATCTTTAATCTCTTCAAATAACATTCTAGAACTTGTTTTCCTTTCATTTTTTGGTCCCTTCTCACATATTGGAAATATTTTAGGAATATCATCATACAGCCATAGATTATTGATATGTTAGTTTTTCTAGATGGAAATTTATAATTAACCACATTAAATGGATGGTTTGCTAGTTTTTTCTAAAAAGGATTTATTTTACTTGTTGCTATGATGGCGAGTTTCTTTGAATCTGCTTTTATACATCTACAAATCAGTTTTTCATATTTCCCCAAATATGAAAAAGTTGTGTTGTCTCCACCGTGACAGCATATGTATCCATCTTTCTTTGTGGACTGGTGGGTGAGCGGAGGCGCAAAGTTTCCTGTAACCCTGTAATTGAAAACTGTTTCCTTGAAGGTAGGTCAGACCAGTTCCCACCCAAACCTCTGCTTTTTATCACCATTAATATAGCTGACTGTGTCTGAAAATGGCTTCCTTCATTTTATTTCTTTTCTTTTAACTTAAAACTTCTGTGTCTAGTGTTGCTGCTATGCCTTACTCCAATCTTCTGTTTCATCAACAAAGGGACTACTAATTTCCTTCTAGGGGCAGAGGGCTAAGAGGTCTCCCCAAATGGATGACAGGCAGAAATCCAGTTGGTGAATTTCTTTACCTGGGGCACCGGCATCTGTTTTGCATGACTTCATCTGCCTGACAGTCAGTACTTCAGCCAGTTTCAAAGACCTAGGAAGTTTTTCATTTAGACATTATATACAAAATTCCTTCCTTGTGCAGTTTTATCTCCTGAAAAAGAATATGAAAAAGAGGATTTTTTTTCAGGGGGTGGAAAGATTAGACAATAGAGTTGGCTTTAATATTAATTTTGTAGTCTTGACTTTCCTCATCATTTCTTCTTCAGCTTAATTGCTAATGAAAATATATATTGTTATGCAGGAAGGACAGATTTCCTGAATTTCCTTTCACATATACTTTTAATGAGTCAACGGAAATCAAGTCACAAATAACCCTCAAAGTCTGCTTCTTAGGCAACAGAAGGGAAGTGGAACAGCATGGATGTCATAACTGTCTCAACTAGGGATTATATTCTGCCAGGGAAATATGAATCTCCTTGA
The DNA here is from genome assembly GCA_032468195.1 of Cerberus rynchops. Taxonomy (NCBI): domain Eukaryota; kingdom Metazoa; phylum Chordata; class Lepidosauria; order Squamata; family Homalopsidae; genus Cerberus; species Cerberus rynchops. Next base: position 6,651 of record JANHFJ010003245.1, read on the forward strand.
GCAAGCATGTAAGAAAGGGGGAAAAAAAACCTCACAAATACTGAGCTGCTCAGTGGAATAATAATATTTCACCAATTACAGATTTCCTACTGGAACTGGGATACAAAGAACTTAATTTAAATGACAGCCAAACTTGCTATTTACTCATTGTGGATCTTCTGTGGACCCCATACTGTTTAAAGAGAAGGCAGATGTTTTAAACAGAGGGAGATAGATTTATACTACATTTTAAAAAATGTCTTCAACTAAGGGCAGAAGTGAAATGTTGGTGGATTTGGAAGAAAAATCTTGGTTTAGTCATAAACTTCAATTTAATATTCTTAGACCAGTTACTCTTGGAATTGCAGAGTAGATGGAAAAGAAGATGAAAGCAATTATATGTACATCAGGGGAGTCAAACTCATACCGTCACAGCAGCATCACGTGATATATCAGGACTTTTTCCCCCTTCACTAAACCAGGTGTGGGCGTGGCCAGCATGGGATGCATCCAGCCCATGGGCCAGGAGGTTTGACAGCCCTGATCTAGATGCTTCTGTCTAATTTTTCTTGCCACTGGCGGCTACTGACAGAAGAAACTTCTGAACTTTTGAGTGTAATTAAAGAAGTATATGCAGGATTACTAAAACCGATGCTATCAGCCTTGGGATTATTTTACTTTATTTTATTTCATTTTATTTAATTTATTTGCCACCCATCTCACCATCAAATGACTCTGGGCAGCTTAAATATTAAAAGCAATAAAACCATGGATCACATCCAGGTTGTTCAGCAAGTCACTGAAAGGCACAACAAGTACACCATGCCTCTGCATGGCTTTCATTGACTACAAAAAGGCATTTGACTCAGTATTCCAGCAAGCAATATTTAAGACATTACTCAGTAAAGGCATAGACACTGCTTACATAAACTTACTACAGTCAATATATGAAAAACAATGGCAACAATTTGCCTTAATGATCTTAAAGTGGAAATCAACATAAAGCCATGAAAATTGTGTGTGTATGTGTGTATACACACACACACACTAAAAATATAGATTATAACTAAATTACAGGGAGAGAAGAAGCATAATGTACGGGGGGGGGGGGAGATGGGATCTTCTATTGGTCCATTAACCACCTCCAGCATGATACTCCCCCAGTTAGGGCCTCAAGCCAGTTGTTTGTGACATAAGTGAAAACATTTGTATTGCCTATTCTTTTGGCTTCCAGAATATCTTCCAGATGTTGAGATTCATAATTCATCAATATATATGGAGGACTAGAGTTTCCTGATCCATAGATCCTTTAATGAGAATATCTGATCAGGAGAAAGAGTATTTTTTCACTCTTGTCTTCCTGAGGAGCTAGCTCCCTCACAGAAGGGAAACCTCCACAATAAGAAAGGTGTAACTTTTGACCAGTGGTGCAGCTAATTTGGACAGACTTCAAAGCTCTGGAGCTAGAGAAGTCAGCTATGAAATCAGCAAAGAAAGAAAGATCCCAGATAGGGCATGGCCACTTCTTTCAGAAGAATTTGGATATTAGAATCCAGGGTATCAATTCTTTTATGTTGACAGTGCAAGAAGCTGGACATAACATTTCAGACACTTACTTTATTATTTTCTTAATGAAGTATACTTGGTTAAATAACACAATGCTTAATGTTATCTGAATAGTGGCAAAATTAATTTTATTTAAAGCAGCTTAAAATATAATTTTTTGTGCACACAAGAGGTTTTATTTTCCTAAATGAATATTCTTCTTCTATAAGCTATATCTAAGCAGTTCCCGTCCCATAGAACTAAGCAAACGACTAAATCCAGTTGAGTTCATACATGTTCAGGTGCTCCTTTTATTTTAATGGATCCAGTGCTTATGATCCTATATCAGACTTGGGCATTTTACAGCCCTGGGGCCACATCTGCCCCCCTGGCTGTCCTTGTCTGGCCCACATGAGGTTAATTAGAAATTAGAAATCAAATGTAAATGTACACAATACAACTGCATTGCTTTTATTTTGCAGTTGACTGTTATTTTTTTTTCCAGTTAATGTGTGTGTGTGTTCCTCCCCACCTTCACAGTAATGTGTTGGTTTGGCCCTACACAATAGTCCCAGTTTCTCAAGTGACCCCTTGGGAAAATTAATTGCCCACCCCTGTCCTTATAAGTACAAGGCCTTAGCTAAGTAATTTCTTTTAAAATCATAGTTTAGATTTTGTGACTGGAGGAAAAGTTTTAAATTTGTTACTTTTGTTCAGCTATTTCCCAGATGTTTCCTACAGTTTGGCAGATGTACCATTTACCAGAGAGTTGTCCTCTTGAGAGTTAGAATGTTATGGACACGGTTGCTATAGACAATGGCTATAAAATCAGTATCTGGAATAAATTCATACATTTGCTTTTAGTTGAGTAAGGTTTCTTCCCAGACTACAAACGATTTGATTTTCTTTTATAATATTGTAACCTACTACATGCTCCTCACACAAAAATACTACCATCGATTCTTTTTAAAACTGCCAGTTATTGATATATTCAAGACAAGGGTTGTTTTCATATAGCTATAAATTTCTCCAAGTGGTTTTGATTCTTTATTACAATAGTTGGATTCAGTACTGCTAATATTGATTTTCTGATCAGTACTAACAGTTCTATACTTTCATAAGTCCATCTGAAATTAAAATTCAGAGGCAATACATCTATACCTTTGTTGGCCTTGAAAGCTAAGCAGGTTTGGATATGATTAATACTTGGATGGGAAGCCAGGAGGAAATCTCAGAGCTGTAAAGTAGATGTGGAAGTTGAAAAAAAATGATCCTGGAAGAAAGCAAATCATTTCTTTACTGTGGCCAAGCAAACTGCATGGATTTCTCTCAGAAAGGATTAGTTGCTGAGTTTGATCTGAAGTATTTTTTTTTCTTTATAAGTCTGCATATATATTAAAGCACAGGGTAAAATCTAATTCTTAAGATATTGAGATAGATTTGGGAAGATCAGCTGAAGAGAGATGTGTACAGGTAATCCTCGACTCATGATCACAATGCCCCAAATTTCTGTTGCTAAGTGAGACACTCATTTTACAACCTTTCTTGCCACAATTGCTGAGTGAATCACTGCATTTCTTACTTTAGAAACACATTTGTAACAAATTTGTTAAGTTAATTTGGCTTCCCCATTGACTTTGCTTGTCAGAAATTTGCAAAAGGGTTCACCTGACTCCTGGATACTACAGTACTACAGTCATGTCACTTTTGTTCAATGCCATTGTTAACTTTGAACAGTCACTAAATGAACTGTTGTAAGTTGAGGGTTACTTGCATTTTAAATCGTAATGTTCCATTTGATCTCACAGAAACAGTAGGTTTTGAAAGGGATTCATAGTACTTCATTTTTTTGCAGATGATTTTATTTGCATATTTGCCTTTTCTGAGCTGATTACCTGTTAACCTGTGATTTTGTTGTGATATTTCTTCTTTTATGTTGTGATACTTTCTTCTTTTATGTTACATTTAATTCTTTTAAATTTAAAAATTATGTGCCATATTTTTCTTTATTGTGTGATGTTGACATTTAATATCTGTTCTTTTATCTAATGGCAGCAGAGTTACTGGGAATCAGGCAGTTTATAAAATTATTGCACAGTCAGCCAGATGTTACACTTGATTTGGCATTTTATCAACCTATCAAGTCCTTCTTAAGGATCCTGGGATAGGCAGATGTTGCTAGTTGCTAGTGTTAAAGGTGTTACATCACAGGCTGTAAGCTGTTCCAATTAAAACTGTGTTTTGCAATTGACTGATTGTGATTTTGCCAGTGTTGATTGTATTCAAGTGATGCGCCAGAAGTTTTGGAATTGCATCCAAGGTGCTATTACTATTGGTATTGTCTGTGCTTTCTTTTTCTATAGTTCTACTTCTGTTTGCAGGTCTGTGTATTTTGTGATGTTCTCCAGTTCTTCTTTTCTATACTGCTGTCTCCAGATACTGCCACATCCACTATTCATACTTTTTTTGCCTTTGTTATCAACAGTTGTTAAGGGATATTATGTGGAGGCACTTGACACTTAGTTCTTCATTTTCTATAACTTTCTCTATTTTATAGTCTCACCAGTTCTTGCTTGCAGGGAAATTATATTTCTTGCAGATCTTCCCATGGACCATGATGGTTGCACAATGCAATGCCATTGTTTGTAGTCAGTCTGTTCATCCTCTTTGCAAAGATGGCATTTGCTGTCTGTTGCTGCCATCTCATTTCTGGCTTTGTATGGATTTATTCTTAAGGCTTGATTTTGTGCAGCCAGAATTAGCGTCTCTTGTCATTTTCCTCAACTTTCCTTCAGTTAGCCCTTACCAGGTCTTCTTGTTATGTGCTTTGCCTGCTAATTTCTTTTTTTACGTACTCATGTAATGCTTTGCCTTGCCATTTGTCTTTTCTGTTACTCTTATTATCTTTTCAGGGAAATATACAAGGTATGAAGCATATTTACTTCCTCTGTTGATACAAATGACTGCATAGGACCTTTCAACCCTGTTGAGATTATTTAGTTTATTAGTTTTAGCCCACCTTATTATAAAGTAATAAAGTAAAGTAACTCAAGGCGGCAAACATATATAATACTCCTTCCTTGTCCTGTCTTCCCCACATCAACAGCAACTCTGTGAGATGGGTTGTGTTGAGAGAGACTGATCAGCCCCAAATCACCCAGCTTTCATGCCAAAAGTGGGGTACTAGAACTCACAGCCTCCTGGTTTCTAGCCTGGCACCTTAACCACTGGACCAAACTCTTTCTCTAAGATTTGACAAGAATATATCATGTCTGATATAAAACAAATGCATACTTTGAAAAATGGGCATCAGATGAGAATAGTTATTCTTACAAATGCTATTCAGACTGATTATTCTCTGAGGACACTTGAGTACAACAGAATTAAATGCTCTTCTGTATAGAAACAATCCAGGAGAATAGACATAACGCTGAACTAGGTGCTACCTATACAATATTATATATTAAGCTTATGGCTTCCCAATGTCTTCTCTAGGTCAGTTTTTATTGATTTACTAACGCTAAGTTTATGCTGTTTTCTTATTTTTACAGGAATTCCCGTAACTATACAGGTAGTCCTCAACTTACAACCATTCATTTAGCAACTGTTCAAAGTTATAACAGTACTGAAGAATGATTTGTGGGTGATCCTGACACTTGCCACCATTGTAGTATCCCCAAGGTCATGTAATTGCAATTTAGATGCCTAGCAACTAATGTATTTGCCATGGTTGCAGCTTCGTGGGATTGCAGGATTGCCATTTGCAACCTTTCCAGCTGGTTTCTGACAAGCAAGGTCAATGGGAGAAACTCAATTCACTTAATGACCATGTTATTTGCTTAGTGACTATAGCAAAAATAGTCATAAAAAGGGCCTGGTCGTGTGATGACTTACTAGCTGTTGCTTAGTAATGGAAGTTCTAATCCCAAACATGGCCATAAAATGAGGATTACAGTGCTGTTCTGGTTTAAAAAAAAGCAGTGTAAGTGATTGTTCCCTTATGTGCAATAAATTTATTTTGCAGTGAAGCCTGGGGAGGACTGTTTGGTAGCAACCATCTTGTAACTTATGCGCAAATTGATCCTACTTAATATAGATTACAACTGTGTACAACAGCTCTTCTTGGAGTTATAGCTGAGCGAGCAGTGTCTTTAACTTGTTATTTTAATCAGTGTTGTATTACATTAAACCATACTGGAAGACATATGTTCTCAGCAAGATTAGTGCTGCCATGGTTGGACTGCAAAAGTCCACATTATGACCAGAGATTTATGTGCCTTTCCTGATATCTAAGGATCATCCAATATATTTGGCTCCCAATCAAGGGTTGTGTCTAGGGCAGTGGTGGCAAACCTTTTCGGCACCAAGTGCCAAATGTGGCCATGTGCCCATGTCTTTTGTGCATGTGCAGTCACATAGGAATCTTGCACATAAGCAGTTGTGCATGACTTGTGCATGTTTTTGGCACATGCACAGTCCACCTTGGGAAAGAGGTCCGGCCTGGCTCACCCAGTATTTAAAGGGGGACGTAGCCTACTGAGCTGCGGGCCTCCTTGCCTACAGCGGTGGCGAAGAGAATCCAACAAGGGGGGCGCCAGGCTGAGAAGCAGCGACACAGGCTAGGCAACCTGGGGCATCTCGACCTTGCATCCTCCCCTCTCCCTCCGCAGAATTTAGTCTCACCAACACCTCCTCTCCCTGTCATGTTGAATTGCATGGCCTGAGGGAGGCTTCTGCGAGTGAGCGAGCGAAGCAGCTGGGAAGTCCCATTCCTTGTCCTTCTGCCCGCCGCTCTCCTGACAGGCATTAAACCTCCCACTTCTCTCCAGTGTCGGCCATGCAATTCACCATGGCAGGGAGTGGATACGCGGGTGAGATCAAACGCCACGGAGAAAGAGGGGAGGACGGAGCAGCAGAAGGCAGGCAAACTTTCTAAAATGAAACCAGCTGCTGTAGCTATCTTTCTCTTCGGGGCTTATGTCCATTTTAGAAAGGTTTCCTCTCTTTCAGCCACTCACCTGAGAGTAATCCCACTTGCCAAAGCACAGCAGAAGGCAGGCAAACTTTCTAAAATGAAATGAGCGGCTGTGGCTACTTTCTTCATGGGCGAGCAGCTGAAAGGGAGGGACTTCCAGGCTGCTCCACTAGCTCACTCGCAGGAACCTGCCCCAGGAGTTGCGACCCCTTAGGTCGCCGCCCCGATGTGTGCATGCACAGTTGCACACAACTTGAGCATGGAGTTTTAGCACATGCACAGTCATGTGCGACTCATGCATGGCATTTTTAGTGCATGCATACTTGTGCAGGAGTTGAAGACATGCACAATTGTGCAGGAGTCATGCACGCATGCGCATGCACAGTCTGTGAGTTGGGGCGACTGCTGGCATGCCAGCAGAGATGGCTCGGCGTGCCAACTTGGCACGTATGCCATAGGTTCGCCATCACGAGTCTAGGGGATGTAATGCCTAAGATGAATACTCATCCCAATTTTTTCATTTTACTTTAATATTATTTTTATAGGTTTTGTTGTTTACATTAGCCTTTTTAAGAGTAAAAAATATTGCCTTGAATTTACAAATAGAGTCTAACAATGAATGGCGTTGCTTCCTTTTCTGAAAGTACAATATAGTTTCCTTCCTTCCTTCCTCCCTTAAAAAGATGCCACTGTGATTTTCAGATGGAAAATGAATATGGTGTTTAAGTTGTCATTTGAATTGAAATTATATATGAATTCGGAACATTTCCAGAACTGCGGCTATGCTAGGTTTTTCTGTGAAAGGAATACAAAAACTTTGTAAAGAGGCATTTTTGCTGAATATATGCTGACAATACAGTACCAAGTTACTGTATCACAAAGGATCAGACAGACCAGTTTATGTATTGTATGGTATGTTGTATTGTCCAAAGGTAGCAGTACATTTTGTTGCCTGTTAAAACGGGCACACTTGTAGTGAATGTGAGCCTTAAAAAAACCAAAACAGCGAGCAAATCTTGCAGGGGCAATTGAAAAGAAAGGGAAGAAAAAAGTCACGTGCCACTCTAGGCAGAGGGCCAAATTGCCGTTTTTCTTTCTGTGGCATGTGAATTACAGTAAAATCTCCCTATCTCAGGCTTGTTTTGGGGATTGGAAGCATGCCTGCCTCTGGCTTCTCTCTCTCTCTGTCTCTCTCTTTCTCCTTCCCCTATTCATCATCTCTTAGCCACTAGCTAATTGGTCTCCATGGCAAGAGGGAGTGCAGTTTTCTTTTTCCCTGGGAAAGAGAGAACCCGCCTGACTGCTTTGGAGGGAGACTCCCTTTTCCCTTGCTCCGGAAAAGAAAAGGAAGAGCGGCCACTACAAAAGGACGGTGCCCATCCTCCCTGGCTTGCTCGCCTGCTTTTATGTGCAGCTTTCCACACAGAGAGAGAGAGAGAGAAAGAAAGAAAGGAAGGGCTCTTATTCTGACAGGGCCTTCTGCCTGCAGAACTGTTTGTGCGGGAGAGACCTTGCCAAGTTTGTGAGGCCCAAGGCTTTCTTGTGG
>JANHFJ010003245.1:57214-68867 GCA_032468195.1 Cerberus rynchops
AGCTGAGCGTATCACCCTCTGTAGTGCTTGTCTATATCTGCCCATCTCATGACAGTGATTATGGGTGTCCAATCTTTTGGCTTTCCTAGGCTGGACTGAATGAAAAGGAATTGTCTTGGGCCACATATAAAATATATATTTTTATAATATAAAAACCACATAAAAATGTTAAAGTTTATGATCTTGTGAGGCTTCATTACTAATTGATATAGATTAATACACAAATTCTAATATTCAAACAATATACTTCCTTTCTCTAAAGAGAAAAAATAGTTTTTAAAAGTTAATAGCAAGCAGGAAAGATAGGAATTGCAATGCCCAATCATTATTTTCATTTCATCTTTTAAAGTTAAGCCGGGGAGGGGGGGAGAGAAACCTAGAAAAATGTAACTCCTTTAAATATTAATCAAAACTAATTTGACATATTATATTAATATTATATTAAGCAATTTAACTCCAGAAGAAGGATGCACCCTATCAGTCAGATAAGAAATATAGATTTGAGTATCCAAGTCACACCAGGCTGAAGAAGGCATATTTCAGTTTATGAATAATAACTCTTCATATGAACCTATGAGACTTAAATTATACAGCAGAAGGGAATAAAACTGACAGGCTGCAACTTTTAAATCAGATTAGCTAATGCAAATAATGGCCTGGGAACAATAGAGGGTGTTGTTTCCTGAATCAGGGTGTTGCTTGACGCACTTGGAGGGACCCAAATGCTGAATCACTGCTTGATATTTGAACAGAAGTTGCAGCAGATGTAGCTGTGGTTAACTGGATTGTAATGGATGTTCATTTTCTATCTGGTCATTTAAAATAGGCAATTTAAATTGGTTTTAAATATACTGCGTTAGTTACTTTGAATTGTTTACTAAGAGTTATTATTCATAAACTGAAATATGCCTTCTTCAGCCTGGTGTGACTTGGATACTCAAATCTATATTTCATTTTCTATCTGGTCATTTAAAATAGGCAATTTAAATTGGTTTTAAATATACTGTGTTAGTTACTTTGAATTGTTTACTAAGTTATTAACAAGGAATTACGGATGCTTTTCTGAACATAATACAATATAATGCCGTATCTTAATTAAAAATTTAAACATATTTCAGCTTATGGCTTTATTTTAACAGGCTTGCACATAAATTCCCCTTCCAAAATTGAGAATCTTTCCTTACGAGACAGGCTTTGATCTATCAGATGGCTCTCTTGGCAAAAGAAGGAGAGACTTCTTCCTTCCTCTGCAAGTCCCAATGCTATCTTGTCTCTCATGCTTCTCTAAATATGTATTATCCAAATGGAGCAGAGCTCAGAAAGCATCAACAACAACAAAAACTCTCCTCCCTACTACTAGGAATATTTTAAGAGTACATAGAATTCCACTGATGGTATCTCAGGACTCAGACGTGCTTAGCCAGGCTGACTGTGAAAGTACTGACATGAAGTTGTGTAAGTACTAACTCTTACCTTACATAGTTTAGATTGGTCCTGATTAAGATGGCTTTTGCAAAACAGTGCTCAAATTGTTAATATCCATTCCCAGAGAGGGTACTTTAACATTCTTATTTAGACAGTTGGTAAATTGTTATAAAGAATATACATTTATTATTTTGGGAAGGGCAAGTCAGTTTTGATTCATACCTTTTAAGAGATGCAGCGAAAGTCTTTAGTATTCCTAGGCTTTGACGCTAGTCCAATGAGAGATGTACATGACTTTTTATTTAAAATACTATGGTTCGGTTTGGATGTAGTTGTGGCTATAAATTTTAGGGCATATAAATAATGAAAGGAGGAATCAGAATGCAGGAGATGGGGCTGAAAATTGGAAATCATCTTTTTCTAACATTCTCTTTATGTCATTCTTTTTTGACATAAAGTTTCTAGAAAGCAAGCAACTTGAAACAACTTTGTCTGTACCCAATCACCAAATGAGGGGGACAAAAATGTTGTCTAAAAGATTGCCTATGTTCATTTATTTGGGTATCAGGTTTTTTTCTTCTTCTTAGCATTTTCCTGCAAGTGCAGGGTCTGATTTTTTTCCCCCCCAGATTGTCTGAGTGTTGATCCATTGGTTGCAACAGGAATTGACTTGTTGGTCATGTGTGACATGATGGGGACCGAGAACGACTGGCCTAAAGTCACCCAGCCGTTTTTTTTTTGTGCCTAAGAGAGGACTAGAACCCACAGTCTCCTCGTTTCTAGCCAATTGCTTTAACTGGCTCCCTTAAATTTGAGTATCAGTTAAAGTTGCTTAAATATGTGAATGTTGATTACTCATGAACCTCAAAAATATTCTCCCATGCATAATGATATGTTAAATTGAAAGTCTTTTTCCATTTTCTTTAATACTTTCGTCTGAATTTGGATCTCACCCATCTTTTACAAAACACAACTATAGAATTAACTTTAAATGATTTCCATGCTGTCTTTTCAATCAGTCACTTTAAGAAAAATTGCCTTATAAGAAATATTTTTTAAAAAGCTTTGTTTTAATCAGAGCTGAATCATGGTGCAGCCATTTCAAAACTTGAAATAGGAAACTAATAAAAGAAAGACTAAAGAGCAGACATACGAGCTGTTTCTTTTTGCAATGCATAATTAAATTAAAATGACTCCCTGAGATGTTATTTTATTTTATTTAATTGAAGTAAAGGCCAAACTGTGTGAAGAAAATGTAGACAAAAAGAACAAGATTTCAGGACCAGGGAATGTGAATTTCTGATCCAAATATCAATAATTTAAACAGATTTAATTAAAAACCTCTGTACAAAGGAAATGTGCAAGAAAAACATCTCTAGATTTTAAACTTACTTTCTCCTTTTAGGCAATGGAAAGAAATAAAATAGGAAATCCTGCTAACCCACACTGTGTATGGATAAAACAGGATTTGGCTAACAACTTCTGTTTTTCTTGTCATAAAAATCTTTATTGTGCTCTTTGGAAATGCCAAGGACTGAGACTCAAAGTGACTCAATAATTTTACAGAAAAAAATAAAAAAATATAACATATCAAGCATCTTTTGGTCTTTAAGATTTTGAATCAATCTTGGACAAGGATGATTTCTTTGGAAGGGTGTGGTGAAGGGACTAGTATTGGGGGTGTAATCTGTTTCCTGACAATATCCTTTTACTTAAAACATCATCATAACCAGGTATGCCAAGATCCTCACATTTTGTAAGACTTCTTGTACTCAAGTCTTCTACTATAAATGTCTTTGAGATTTATTTTAAATAGCAAAACATGGCATATTTAAATAAATAAAAGATCTTATCCTATACTATATTGTACTAAAAGTATCCCACTATATTATACTATACTATTATACTATTAAGTATCCTATTTCAGTGGTTCTCAATGATGTCATCACAAGGGGTCTCTGCAAAGGCTTGAAGATATGTTATGATTTAAATCTTAAGTCTTGTGGGGTGGGTCCATGGCCACAAAAATGGGTCGGTAGTGAAGAAAAGGCTGAGAACCACTGTGTTCTGACCTGGCTCCCAAACGCGACAAACCCTCTGTAGTTAAATCAATTATTCCTTTATTAGTAGCGCCAGCAGCCCCAGCAAAAAATCTCTCTCTCACTCACAGCAGGCTAACAAGTTTGTCTGGCAGGGAGATGAATAGTTGTCTATTCATACCTACTCATCTCTTCCCCCTTCCTTTTATTCCTAGAGCTAGGGTGGGGCTTCGCTAGCAGCGGTGCCTCTTCTGGCCCATGGACTGGCCCATAGATTTCCACTGCTCTCTTTTCCTCTGCCTTCTGTGCATCAGGCACTGAACACAGCTGTTACTCCTCTTCCTCATCAGCCACCTCCAGACCTGGGGGCTGTTGACTCTCCATCTGAGAGATGATGGATGTCCCAGGCTCTGCCTCTGTCTCCATCTCTGACAACTCTCTTTTCCTCCTCGGAGCTCTCAGGATGCCTTGCTGCCAACCCTGACTTCCATGCTCCCTCCTATCTAAATTGTTGATATTGACTCATATCTTTACATGCAAACAGTTCTTTTATACCCTCCATTTCCTACATATCTCAACATTATTTTCCAAATAGAAAATAAGATGTCTTGCTCAAACAGAACTATTTACTATAATTTACAGAAAAGTTAGTAAAATTCTAGATGCTACTTTTATCCAATGCTTTGAATCTAATATCAGGCTTTCCAGTTCTGCATTTCAAAGCAAATACTAATTGTCCTATGATTACACTTTAAATTCCTAAGTTCAACATAAAAAGAGTATATTTTAGTCAAATTGAAATAAAATGCTTTATACCAGGACAGAATATAAATATATACAATATTTCATACCACAGACATTATTGTGTTTTATATTTTACACACTGGGTCTCTTTTAAAAGTTATGTGATTATTATTTTTTTTTTACTGCTTGTTTTGACATAGTCAAGAGTCACACAATTTGAGTTGAGCAGCCCTATAAATTCCATAAATAAATAACTAATGGAAAAGTATTATTAGTTCATAATTTCAGATTATGTAGAAGTAGAAATAGAATATGACATTATTTTCCCTTTTTAAATGTTTCAAATAAAAATCTTAATTTTATATACAATCGTAAATTCCCTGGTAACCTGAATGTGATATTGATTTCCTATCTTCCAGGCAAAAGCCATCTTTCATTATTCTCATCTTCCCCTTGCATGCTATCCATTCAGTTCCATACTTTGGTCTATTATTTCTGCTTTTTTCCCCTTTGCATCTTTCATCTTTTTCTTTTTCCTTAGCCATTTCATACAAAATCATTTTCAAAAGAAAAAAATATATACATAGGAAGATCAATTAACATTAAATCTTAATAAGTGACCAAATGTGTGATCAAAGATAAGTGAAGTGTCTCAGCAAATAGCTCAACAGCAATCAAGTCATTCTCAACTGTGGCCATCAATTTATCAATTGTATATATTTAAAATGTGCTCAATCTTTCATTACTAGTGAAAAAATTTATATGCTTTTATTATATTAGGAGTGCAAAGTAAGATCTGAACATTTTTTTTCAGACAAATAAATGTGCCATCGCTATCTTTTCAAAATGAATGTGCTTCCTAGAGAAAATATATTCTTCATTCCCAAAAGAATTTTATACAAAATTTCTTTGAAAACGTTAATGAGTAAGCAAAGTTGTATTCTATTTATCACACTTATCACACTTATGCTATCTGCTCTTTTTAAGTTCATGCCAAATTCCATCCCTTGCCGTCATAGCCACTTACAGAATAGATCTGTTTAATTTCAATTTGGAAATGCTTTAGTTGACTTTGGAAACATTCTCTCTGAAGGAAAAACAGAATGCTTTTTGAAATGAATCTATTCTTGGGTTAATTTTAATGCCTGGTAGCCTAAAGCCACTAATATTTTAGATGCAGTGGTTTCCAAAATCTGCTTCCAAATTCTACATTTTAGGAGATGGGCCATAACCAATGCACAAGGCAATATATTGATCAATGTGACAATGTCTGAAAATACAGAGTATGGAGAGATGAGCAATCCTAAATCTCCAAAATAAATCCTTGACTGCTAAGAAAACTAGAAATTACACTAGAAAATCATTTATGCCAGTTATCAACCACCAGAGAGGAAAAAAGCAAAGAGCAAGATCTTAAATGGGATTTATTAAATTCAATATTTATTAAATTCAAGACTAAAATATTACATACAAGACAAAATATTACATTTTATCTTTATTTATTTAGAAATATATAAGAATTCCTTCAGTTACTACATAATTAAATGTTTATTCTATCTTCAACAAAAAACAATTTATAAAATATCATTTTCACAGAATCCACATAGTCCACTAAGAACCATTGAAATATTTTTTCTCCAGAATTTTTTATAAATGCAAGCTGTTTTCCAATGATAAAGAAGCTAACTTAAGGTGCTCGATCAAAGCAGAAGAACTGTGCCACAAATAGATATTAAAAGATGATATGTAAAAAGTAGAGGTTTCCTGGAGTAGGACAATGTTGGCTATAGGAATGACAATTAAAAGAAAGAAATCTTAAAACGGGATGGAGTGAATGGAAGGGAAGGGAAGAAATGAGAGAGTGGTAGCTTGTTGTATTGTGTCATAGGCATGTTATACCTAGTGTAATTATGGTTTGCTGAAGAAACCTTAGTAACCTGGTTCACATATAACATTAAGCCCAAGTTAGACAAGCCACTTTAGGACTTGAAATGATGTTGGAAGCCTAAAAAGAAACTCTTCTACAAGTAATAAAAAAAGAATATGTACTGAATCAAAGTTACTGCCTATTTGCAAGAATAATTTTTGTTTCAGTACCTGAATATTATGGACTTCATTTAGAACTATCTTCAGGAGCAACAAAGGTTTGATATTTGTAGCTCTTCAAAATTTGGAGAGCTGTGATAAGCCCATTTCACAGGTCATGTGGATAAGTAGATATTACAAAAATCAAGTAATACCTAAACTTAAAATATGAAAATTAAGATAACAAGAAAAAAGAATCCTTAGACATGAATAAATGTAATTAATTATGCAGGGTAATGTTTTGAGTAATACTAATTTACTTAATGTACAAGTAATCCTCAATTTATGACAGGAATTGAATTGTTCTGACCCAAGTCATGCTGGCTAGGCTGAGGGGGAGTCTGTTTACTATACACTTAACACAGTGCCAATGTTCCATCAATGGTGCTGGTGAAGCTTGTCCCATCCCTCAGTTTTCCCTCAGTCTGAATTCCCTGGTTTCACAATCTAAGTCCTAGCCAACACATGAAGCCAAGAGGGAAGTCACAATACTCACAAGTACCAAGTCCATAACACAAGTCCAGGGTTCCAAAAAGCAAAGCACGGTCCAAGAGTCCGAAGTACAAAGTCCACAAATGAAGTCTGAACTTCAGAGCCAAGAAACACGATCCAAGATTCACAAGACAGTATTAAACAAAAGCCAGAAGGTGTGCACCAAAACAAACAGGTGCTCTCAACAAACACATCTTTCCTCAAAATCTGGTTACACCACCCTTCCCCAAGTATTTCTTGTGAGGAGGGGCAGGGTTGCTTTCCCATGAGCAACCTTGCTGACCTCATCTGTGCTTCCCTCTGCTCCACTCTCCACACCTGTGGATCAGCGAGGTAGGCAGCTGTTTCTCCTCAGAGGTGGTCTGGAGCCTACTGATCTACTCCTGCAGGCATCTCTCCTTACAATTGGCTGTCCCTCCTCACTGCTAGAGGCTTCGTTCTCAGCCCCTGGACTCTCCATTTGTTCCAAGAGGACAATACCATCCCCATTGGATGGTCCCAGTTCCAACTCCTCCTCTTCTTCCAAATTGGGACCTGATGGAGGCATGATATGAGCCCGGAATGTTGGTTGTGAGTCATTGTGGTTAAATGGATCACCACATGACTTGATCTGATTTTATGACCATTTTACCATGGTTGTAAAATAACTAACTATGGTCATTAAGCAAATTACATGATCTTTAAGCAAAACCATATGGCTGTAAAGTAAATCCAGAATATCCAAAGTTTTGGGGTTTGCTTTGTTTTTTGCTGTTTTCTGCTTGTAATCACATGATACTGCAATCAGTCGTAGTTGCAGTTGCCAAGGGTGCAAAATGCGATCACATGACTGTGTAATTCTTTGAGGATGGGTCATAAGTAGCTTTACAGTAGATATAAATATAAGTAGATTTTTTAAAGTCCACCATAACTTGGAACAGTTGTTAAGTGAGGACTACCTGTACTTTTTCTGTATGACCTGACACTACACATAACTCATTAGCAAAGGAAGATCAAAAGCTTGAACAGAAAACAGGTATTATTTCAGAGTACACATAGATATTTTTAAAACTGTCTAAAATAAAAATATAAACATGAATACGTGATACATATTCCAAAATCTGATAATCTCCCTCAAACTTTATAATTCTTATTATTTCTGTTCTGCAGACATGATGGATTTGAGGAACATGCATTGTTACTTCGAAATATTAAGACAATATCTGTGTACTGATCCTTCCAAACATGTGTAAGCAAAGAAGATGTTTTTCTTGTTTTTCTTCAGGTGTGAAGTTAAACACACAGAGGACTTAAACTTAAAATGCTGAATACCAGTATGTCTGCAGCATCACTTCCCTAGGGCCAAGTCTGAGCAGAGATCTGTGCTCAATACAGTGATTTCCTTGAACCTTCTGATTTTATCAGAGTCCAAAGCTTTTCACTGGTTCATCAGAACACTAAAGACAACAAATGATCAGTTTGAATGATAGTCAGAATTAAATATACACAAAAAAGGAGATTGTGGAGGAACAGTGGTGGGATGCTGCTTGGTCGCACCGGTTCTAGAGAACCAGTAGTGGTAATGACCATTTAGCCCCCCCTCCCCCCTGCCCTATCCTGTCCTATATCCCGTCCTATATCCCTTTATTTTTTTTCTTTCTAGCTCAGCTAAATCGCACGGCACAGCTGTTTTCCGCACCTCCGCAGCCTTCCTATTCACCCGGGCTACTTCAATAGCTGCAGTTTTAAAGCTGGGCAACAGCAAAACGTGCACTCACTGAACCGGTAGTAAAACCAGTTGTATCCCATCACTGTGGAGGAATAGTTAATACAAAACTGAAGCAATAACAAATATGCCTCCAAAAGATGTTGTAAATCATTGCTTTTTTTTCATAACTGCCTTTAATTTCATATTTGTCTTTTGTGTCCATCAAAAACATTTTTATTGAAGAAAGAGGATTAAATCTGGAAAAAAAATGCATCTACTGAAATTTGATTTTGCAGAAAATTCCTGAGAATACCACGGACACCCAAGAAAACAAATAAATAAGTCATTGAACAATCAACAGAGTTCTCACTTACTTTGGACATTGTAAGCCAAAACCTAGGTCTGATTCTGATGCTGAATAAGGTGAGAGAAAGAGGACAACCAGTACTTAACTGGATAAAGTCAGTTATAGTACAGCACTGGAAAATCTGAAGGTTCAGATTAAGGATCAATTATGGAAAAAATCTACCTATTACATTGCTAAGAGTCAACATTGACTTGATGATACATAATAAATCAGTTACTATTGTGAGTAACTGATAGAGCAAAACTAAATGTTGTGATAGGATGAAGTAACCAGGTCAGTGCAGCCCTTAGGAACTCTGACATAGATCTTCAAGTAGACAATAGAAATTGCTTCTTTTTTCAACTATTAAAGAATCATTTTAATGGAATGTTTAAAATGAACATTTATCAATCTGTTTATATTTCACTAAAAACACCATTGTGATTCACTTTTTCTCTTTATATTGACTTGATATAGCTCTATGTTTTGAACAATTTATAAAACTTTTAAAAGATGACTTGTTTTCCAATATCACCTAAAAAGTGATTCTGTTGTAGGGGATGATTTTTTTCAGAGGAAACTTGTTCCTCTCTTTTGTTAGAGGGAACTGATGTACTTCTATTTTTGGAAAGTGACTTTGTGGCAGTTTAATTTCTTCCTTTCTTTGGCTCTCTAGGATCTATAGTTTTACAGACTATGATGCATTATCATGTGATACTTTGCTTCTCCAGGAATAATCTAATAACTTGATATTATGAAATTACTTCATAACCATAAATACATGTATCTTTAATGTCAATGCTTTTGTAGATATCAGTAACATTTTAAATCTTAATTTTTTTGCTGAAGAAAAATTATTAATAGATGTTTTCCTTTCAATTCAATGTAAAAATGCAATATATGAATTTAAAAAATTAAATCCTTACATCCCTATCTCCATGTCTTAATGTACCATGGGCCAAATGCATTTCACATGAGAATACTGGCATAAACCACATGTGAAATAAACTGTTGGCAGGAAAATCAGAATTGTGTGCCATTTAGAAAATTGGAATCAGAACAATGTGTAGTTTTTCCAAAAATAAAGAAACTTAACAAAAGAAAAGAGGAAGTGGTAAGGCTCTATGGCAAAGTTAAGAATTGCATCCAAAAAGGTTCATTTACTTAACTATATAATTATCATTAAATCTTTAAAGATTTAAGATTTTCAACTTAAATACAAAGGTAGGAGGATCATAATATACTCCTTCTGTTATTATATACAGTAATCTGCAAGCTAGAAATTACCTCATCTGACAACGATAATTCAAAAGATTTCATGAAAACATTATTTTGTAACTTTTGTACCTTATGGAACGAGCTTCCCCCTGAGATTCGGACCGTTACTGACCTCCAAGCTTTCTGACGTGCACTGAAAACACATCTTTTCCAGGCAGCCGGCCTGGCCTGACACCTCTGGGGTATTTTAAATTTGTTTAGTCATTTTAAATTTTAGCAACTTTTAAATCCTAATTGTAATTTTTAAATTTTGATCAGCTTGTTTAATTATTTTAATTGTTTTTTAAAATTTTGTGTATATGTTTTTTACTTGCTGTACACCACCCCGAGTCCCTAGGAAGAGGGGCGGTATATAAATCCAAATAAACTAAACTAAAGTAACTTTTCCATTATGTTAAACAACTGAACATTTCTGAAATTCCTACAATAGGTCCTAACATTCACATAATCAATTATCAAACTCAAACAACTGTTTTGAGAAACTAACAAGAGTAGAAATTGTACTTACCTCCTGGGGGAGAGTGTTCAAAAGAATGGGGGCTACAACACAGACTACTACCTATTCCAGTCCACCCTGTCCCCATACTTTTTTCAGAGGGGTTGTTCCCAGCAGAGCCTCTCTAGATGACTGATGGACAGATTCAGTTCTGATGATGTTTTGTCTGATAAATCTGCTGCAAAACTTTAGAAACCAGGATTTTGAACTGTACCTGGAAGCTTACTGGCAACAAGTGCTAAAACTGGTGTTACAAGTGGTGTTGTTCAAGACTACACAGAATGACCTAGCAAGATCCTACATGACACTGTGTTTTGTTTCAGTTGCCACTTCCAGGTTATTTCTAGAGTCAGTCCCATCTAGATCATTAGGTAATGATCAAGTCAATGACTGGTCCAAGTGCATCATCCAATGGAAAAACAGAACCACACTGACTTTATATGGAATTAGAATTTCCAGAATCAAACACATGCAGATTTCTAAGAGCCACAAATAACTAGAATTCATATGTTATTTTATTTTGGATGCATTTTAAGATTACACTGAGTAAGGCAACTGAAGCCGTCTCACTGGAAGGAACAAATTAGTATGAAGTGAAGCAATAATTTTGTATTTATACAATAATAAATACATTTGAGCAAGTCTTAAGGAAAAGAAAAGGAAAATATGTTACCATTGTGGAAGTTGTACAAAAACTGTGGTTATTGAAGGTGAAATCTAGAGTGAAGAGTATTCTCACAGATCATGCCAAAGATGTCAATGATATGGAAGATTTGAATATAGCTCTATGTAACACAAATCCTTGCATGAGTTGTCAGAGACAACAGAACAGAAGCAATAGATGTTTTAAATCTATAGTTTTGTGCCTGAAACTCTAACATCACTATTAAAAAAATACTCTTCATTTTCTAGTCTGTCTTATTATTACATTTTAATTATATTTCACTCTGGAGAGAAGCCAAAAGCAAGGCAAGCTGAAACAAAGGGAAAGTATCTTGTTTCATATAATATTGAATAGGATTCTTTTTTAGCATGCTCTGACAATCAGTCCCAATAAAAAA
>JANHFJ010003245.1:77645-88592 GCA_032468195.1 Cerberus rynchops
AAATTTCCTTTGAAGCTTCAGCTTATGTAGAATGCAGTAATGCTTGAGAGAAGGAAAGATAATTAAAATTCAAAACTACATGGCAATTTATAGCACACAGCGTAATCCCAGCGATCCTATGGAAAACCTCCAGTGGTTGGTATTTTGTTCCACTGGCTAGGGAATTATGGGAGTTGAAGTTCACACTTTTTTTTTAAAGTGGCTGAGTTTGAGAAACATTACTCTAGACATTTTACTTTTTTCTAAAACCTATCTTGAAGTCAAAGTTTGGCTGAATACACCTCATGGTCTGCCCTTGGGAGAATTTGGCAGGATTAGTTCTAATTCACACACAGTCACAAAACACCTGCCAGACTAGCTATATTCAGAAATGTGACGGATTTCCTTCTGCAGTGGGGGAATCAAGGATAAATATAGACTTCTTAGAAATGATTTAAAGTAACTGTAACATGTATAATATAAAAAAAAAACCATTTCCTATCACTTAAATATCCTTTTGGGGCCATGCACTGCAGTCATCTCAGGTATTGAATCATGAAAGATGTTATTTATTCATCTAAGCATGATTGAATTGGAGGTTTGTAACATTAAAATAAAGACCATCAGCCAATCCTTAAGCGAATGAGAAATCCAAACAATATTTAATACTGAATTCTCATCAACCCACCTAAGCATGAAAACCATGGGCTGGAGAAGTTCTATAAGCATGCTCTTATGAATGAATGCAGATTATTAATCTGAATACGGTTGCTATTGCAACCAGGATGATTCAATCTATGTTTTATGTTCTGGTTGTCTGGTTGACAGTTATAGCTTGATGATTTTCTTAAGGATTGTGACTTCAAATCCATATTTAATTTCCTGCAAGTTCCCCTAATAAATTTGATATACATTCTGCTGAGAGTGTGTTGGATTTGACAATAGTTTTCCTTCACCGTTCCAGGATTATATAATGTAAGATAGTGGGCATCCCCTCCAAAAAAGTCTCCATGTCATTTTCTACAGAGATTCTTAGAACTGCTGTTCATGAGTCCTGGTTCCCATCACAATCTTTGTTCCCTTGGAGCTAATTTTAGAAATTTCTCCATAAGTCCCATGTTCTTTTGAGAACATTATGCTAACCAGCACCGTAGCTGGTCACTGCTTGCCTTATGTGCCAGGAGGATATGTCTAAGAGCGCCACCTGGTGAGGTCAGTAACAATAGTGACTTCATAGAAGATGCTCCAGAATGCCCCAAATACCTTAATGTTCAAGTTGGTTTCTCTAATAATGACAGTCAGGTATGGTTCCTTCTTCTGCTTATGCACATTCAACAATGCAAAACAGCCTTTCTTCAGAGTTCATTCCAGCTTCTGTGCAACTCAAGTTCAAGTTTTATTTGTCACACACATGACACATATAGGACATGCAGTGAAATGCTTATGTGACTGCAAAATGGAGGAAAGCAAGAGGAATAGCCTGCAGGAAGGCTAGGGATAAAGCTAGGGATAGGGAGCAGTTAGAGGGAAGTGAACACAAGTAGAGAGAGAAGGCGAAGGAACAGAGATGAAACACAATGTCTGCAATGTCCATCCAGCGCTGCCATCCCAGGTCTCCACCGCAGGTCTCGGCCCTCTCAGTCCTCGGCTGTTTTTTGAGGCTACTACCTTCATCTCAGTGTCTCTCACGGCCTTCGCCTCAGAAATCCCTCGGATCCTCCACCTCAGTGTCTCAGCATCTTCTCAAGGCCTCCTCCTCCTCCTCCTCAAGGCCTCCTCTCTGCCCTCCAGCCTGCCCTGGTCTCCCGAGCCTGTCGTCCCAACGCCATTTTCTCTAGCTCTAGCTCTGTCCTTCATTCTCCTCACAGGCCACACCTCGGCTGATTCAGATTCCTTAACAGTTGCTTAGTGGTTGCTTAGGTGTTGCTTAAGGGTTGTTTAAAAGTTACTTAAATTATGATTAAATTGTAATTAAATTTGGTTAGAAAAAAAACCTAAAACAAATAAAAAGACAGTCGGAGCAGTCACGACGGCTGCCTACCTAACTGGCCCCATCTTGGGACCATTTGGGATATTTGAGTAGACTACTGAAAATCAAGACCACAATAAATGTGCCAGCCTACTCATTAATAGACTAAAGGAATTGAACCCTTCTGAAGGAATAGCAGATGACAACATCAGAGATTAGGGAAGCAACAGAAATATAATCTTCAGGTATGGATTTTACAGAAAATTCCAAATGAATATGATTCCAATTATATATTCCTGTCCATATCTATAAAAGTATCTGGGAAACATTATTTGATATGAAAAATATAGTCTCTTTTATGAGGTCTGGACACTGTATTCAAATAAACTAAAAGCTGCTGTATGGAGAAAAAATATTTTTACTGAAGTATGGAAACAATGTTGAGCAGTAGGCAATAAAACAAACACCACACAATTTTGAACTATATTTTTCTTTTTGACCTAGTTGGAATCAGACAGTATAGGGTTATTAGAGCAATTTCCTCAGTGCCAACAATGGGGCAGCTGAAATCTGAGAACCCTCTATGAGCTGGAAAATTCAGAGACAGGAGAGCAGCCAGACAATTTGGTATGTAGGACATAGTAAGAGGCTTGGAAGAATACAACAAATATATAATAACTTCAAAAGTTTCCACTCTAAAAGCTTACTCCTGGAGAGTGACTTGAAAATAAGTAGACTGAATACAATGGATCTGTTAGTGGGGACATGCCAATGACTGTGTCTTCCACCAAGTTTTTTTTTAAAAAAAACAACAACAATCATTTATCTGAGAAGAAAGTCAGAAGTGAAATAGAGAAGAAAGCTCCAGAAGTGAAATAGAATCTTATGGGCATAACTCGGTCGTCTATCACATGAATGGAAGACAAGATCTCTTCATGAACTCTAAAGAGTTTTGAAGGAAACGGAGATAAGATTAAAGGAAGTATGTTAAAAAAAAAAACTCCATCATTAATCATTAATAGCAACTAAAAACTAACTGAAAGAGTTTGCTGAGAGTTGTGCTTATTCACGTGACCTGTTTGAATAGTGAGATTCCAAAGCCCTAGAACTGTGATGGTGAACCTATGGCATGGGTGCCACAGATGGCACGCAGAGCCATCTTGCTGGGCACAGAAGCTGTTGGTCAACTTACCTCCAGCTGAGCATGCACATACGATTGCACATGCACGCATGCACAATTGCAGATACCCAGCTGGTCTTCAGGCCTCCACTGTGCATGCGCGCGATTGCAGCAGGAAATCCAGCTGGCCTTCGGAGCTCTCCTGCGCATGCACATGCGATTGCTCATGGGCGCATGAGTGCCTGCGCGTGCACTGCATGTGCAAAAGCTGTATGCATGCACAGATGGTGCAGTTGCACATGCAGCGCATGTGGAGGAGCTGCACGCAAATGTGGATGGCATGCGCAAAGCGTACTTTTTGGCACTTGGTAAGTAAAAGGTTCATCATCATTGCCCTACAAGGTTCCAAACAAGGTCCAGTAAGCATGTGTGTGTGTGAATAATAAAGACTCTGATGTTACAAATATGCCAACTGTTATAATTGTAGAATTATGAATAAAACACTAAAGATTTCTATAATTTTCAAGAGCAACCTATAAAATTATCAATAGTCTTTACTCAGGCTTGTAATTGAACTATGATTCCAGTTACACAAAACACATATTAATTGTATTAACTAGAAACAAGCTGCATTACCTAATAATTACAGCAATTACTAGACATAGAGGGGCTAGTCTGTTCATAGCACATTGTCTGAACTTACATGCTGTACCCAAACACAGCTTTTTAATATAATTTATCAAATTAGTTATAGGATGTATTAACACAATACGGTTGAAAATCCAGTTTAGCTGAAAACCATGGCTCTTCCTCCTGAGCAGCATGGCTGAAGACAACTTCGATTGCCTTTTTCCCAGCAAGTGTATGAAAATCTGGACAGAAGGATGCCATATAAAAATGATTGTTTCAGATCATCAATCAATCATACAAAAAAGCAAAATCACATTAGAGTAATGTACTAATCCCTTCAACTGAACATATCAAAGATTTCTAACTATTTTCACAATAGTTATATTCACTAGGCATTTCATTAAAGAATCACACTAACTATATTCTCCCTAATCAAATATCTATCAGACCCAAGTTGTGTCAGTACTTATAACAGTTGCAAATGTGCACACAATCAACGATCATAGCAACAAAAACGGAAGCTTATGAAATAAACCAGGTTTGGCCATGTACAAACAGGAAAAAGGGAGGGTAAGCAATGGCATCATTTTTGACTATACTTCTCTAGCATGTGGATTTAAAACTGTCTCATTTTCCCGTAATTACCATTTTAAATAAAAACAGCTGATGAATAGAAGAAAATGCTCTCAAACGTTGCAGCTATGAAAACTTCCTGTTATTAATCCATTTCTAAGAAAGCCGGAATTTTTGATATGTATAAGGCAATCTTCAGCAATAATGAAAGTATTTTGCTGATTCCTGATGCCTACCTACAAGGATGCTCTAAAATATCAATTCCAAAGAGGTACAGCAGATTACTTCCGTGCTGTGATTGATGGCAACCAAAAACAGCTGCCTACTGTATGGCATGTTCTGAAAACTAATTTGCCAAGTAATTGACACTTCTCTCCATCTCATTTCCACTTTTGGAATATAAAACACTTTATATGTTTCAAATATCATTCATTTGTGTCATTCTGGCTTGTTGTGTTCCCAAGAGAGCCATACGCTGGCTCAACTTCCTGGCAGGGGCATACAATTCATTATTCCTATGGAAAAAAGAGATCCATGCCATCCACGGTGGATAGATTAAGAAAATACAGCCCTTAGGCAAGAATTTTGCTTTTACTCAACCTTTCCAGGCTTGGGACCCAGTGCATTGTTTATTGTTTTCATCATAATCATGGCAAGACATCCTTCTCATATATTTTCCTCTCCATTCAGCATAGAATGGATAAGCCAAAGTATGAGAACCAGAATTACAGCCAATCAAGGCAGAAGAATTATTCAACCATAACAAATAGGAACCAATTGCATAACAAACATTCAAATTTAATTAAAATGTGATCTATTTCAGCTTGGTTTTATTTGAATATAATGACAAGCAGTTGTTGAATGGGCTCACAAATCACTGTACCATGGTATGATTTAATTGTGATATGTTGAATAGGCCTGATTCATACACAACATTCAACTATAAATCATGTATTGCAAGTACATATTACTCTACACATGTAGGAGAGGGAGAGGCAGAATCTGGAGGTGGAGTTAAGAGAGGAATTAGTCTAGAGTCACTACATTCCCACAAGCAAATCTAGCCCCTCTTGAATTCCACTAGCTCTTGTCTACTGTAGTGCCAATTCAGTACTGAACATTTTACTAAATTCTTTTGTATAGGTATGGTAAATAAATCAGCTTAACTGGAATTTAATGCATGATCCTGATTCTTCACACCTAACAATGTTCAACGGCAAACCAACTACAATCATCATGGATGACTGTAACTTGCTAAAGCATGTCATTGCATCTTACCAACAGGTAAAAGTCTATAACTATATTTCTGCAGGTTGGCCTTGGAAGCAGCACAGGAATTCATGGCTACGTTTGGAAGCCATGGGCCTATCCAAGATCACCTCAGGTCTGATCCAGGACAGTGGCCACATACCGAATATGATCTTCTTGTTAGGGCAATGGGAACATGGCCTGACAGGTGAATGTGTCAATTTCCCCCTTGTCATGATCAGATCACACCCTTCTGTTCTTCAGATTCTCTTATGCTACCCCACTCTGCAGGGAGGCCAGACCTATTTGTGCAGTCTGACCATGGCAACAGATGGCCCCTGAATAGGTTTCAGAGGAAGTTTGGGTTATCTAGGGGCCTTGCTGCATGGTCCTGCCATGTTACACCACTGTTCTGCAAGCTGTATTGGCCACCAATTTTCTCCCAGATGCAATTCAAGATGTGGTTATTAGCTTTAAAGCCCTGTATGGCATGGGTGCAGGCTATCTGAGGAACCGTCTCACCCCAATGGGACTGGTGTGCCCCACCCATACCAATAGAGTGGATGCTCCAGAACCAATCAGCCAAGGAATTCTGGCGTGTGGGTTCCAGGAAAACAGCCTTTTCTGCTGTAGCTCCTGTCCTTTGGAACATCATAACCCGAGGTGAGATCTGCATCACCCCTCCTGACCTTCATAAGGGCCTGAAGACTTCTGCAAGCAGGCCTGGGGCCCCAACACGTGGTGTCACACTGGAGAGGCTAGTAGATTGAGAGAAGACCTCACTTCCACTCATGGTCTTCTTGCTCCTTGCTACTCATGACCTTTTAAATCTTTTAATGATAAATTTTTGGTAATACTATGATTATTGTTATTAGGGTTTTAGCATTTAATGTTTCTGGTTTTAATGTTTGTAAGCCATTCAGAGTCATCTCTGAATGAGATTGATGGCACAAAGAACCAGCCAACCAACAAAAAATGATTTTGTATTACTCTAAAAAAGTGTTATCTCTCTATGTGTTAGACCAGTGATGGCTAACCTTTTAGGCACCGAGTGCCCAAACTCTGTGCGGGCGCACATGTCCAAACTGCAAGGTGCGTGCGTGCATACATGCATGCATGGAAATGTGCGCTTGCATTCATGGAAAAGTGTGCACATGTGTGAAACTGTGTGCGCATGCATGGAAATGTGCACTCACATATATGGGAATTTGCATGTGCATGCACAAAACTGCACGCGCACACATCTGGAAATACATGAGTGCATGCACAGAAATACATGCACGCATGTGCGGAAATGCACATATGTACAGGAGTGACCCTGTGGCGATGGCGCACGTGCCCACAGAGAGGGCTCTGCGTGCCACCTGTGCCATAGGTTTGCCATCACAGTTTTAAACAGTATACTTGGGAAGGCTGGTAAATTATGGCAGGTTCAAAAGCTAAAATTTTCAAAATTACAATACAAAGTAGCTGTACCATCCAATACCTCATTTAAAGAACACCTTCATATGACACCTCAGGGCATATATATGGATTATAAAAAACATCAGCACATGCTGAAGATTTCTAAGGAATTCTCCAAACAATACAGATGGCCAGTCATTCCAGAAAACTGCAAATGCTCCAAGTCCCCTCTCTATGAGGATTCTCCAGAATGAGGCAGTCAAAATTTTCTTCTGATTATTACTTGTTTGCTGCAGTAGTAGTAAATTAACTGGGATGGCTTTTTGGCATGTATATCAGACCCAAACGCCTGATTCTAGGCCAGGATTGGGTAATTCACATTCCCCAAAATATCTGAGTCGAAGGCTGTTGAAGTCTGGCGTTGAAATACAATTATCAGAGTCGTCATTCTTATTATTTCCCTCTAACACGATACTTACTCAGAATAATAGCAACCACCCAGTTCATGCTCAAAGGCAAATGAGACATAAAAATACATTTGCCTCCATTAATATATTCCTCCAACATTAAAAGCATTATTTTTGTGTGTGTGGGGGGGGAATCTTTTCAGTTAAGTATCGTAACAATTAAAGCCTCTGCTAGACCTAAAACGCTTATATACCTGTAACACTTTATACCTAAAACACTTGGTACTGCATCTTCTCTAAATCTTCCAATGTTGTTTCCGCCCTTCCCCCCCCCCCAAAAAAAAACAGGCCTAAAATTTTAGCCTTACCCCAATGTTGATATCATCACTAGTCATGCGCTATGGTTCAAAAGTAATTTTTAGAATCATACTCCCTACTCCTGGCTGGGGAATTCTGGGAGTTGAAGTCCGAACATCTTAAAGTTGCCAATGTTGAGAAACACTGGAAAGGGATTATGAGAGTAAGATACCACAGAAGGAGGCAGCAATGGTGGCAGACTGGGTCAACCTCTTAGCCTATTGGTCCAAATAACACATCTATGTCTCCCCTTACATTTTTTTTTGAATACATGTAATTTTTAAATTCAAGAATTCATTTTGTTATTGTAAACTTCTCTACATGCGGTTACTATCTAAATGTTCAAACACTATTCATATTTCTAATTTTAATCTTGAACTCCATTCACACATCAAATTGTCAAGATTTCATACCAGGCATAATTTGATAATTCTCTCTTAGCTCAGAATTCCCATGCAAGCTCTAAAAGGTTAGATAATTTTACTGCAAAGAATCACCTGTCAAGAATTTCTGTGTCTAATAGCATACAAGGCATCTTCCCACCCACCAACCCCACACGCTGCCTTTCAAGTCCCCAAAAACATTTTTTTCTCAGCCATCGTGTCCATAAAATGGCTTCCTCTTCCATGATAATCGAGGGCTCTCATATCACCAATTCAACCCTCAGACAAATTCAGTATTGTATAAATAAAATAATCTTATGAAGACATTTTACCTTTTTATTGAAATAGAATGTCCCATAAAGATTGATATTTTATTTTATTGATGTTTCCTTTGCTATTGCTTGTAGGACATGAAACCAAATACTTCTGTAGAAACTATCCACAAAATAACATTGGTCAAACAGAAGGACTGCAATGAACCTATGGGCAAAGAAAGATAGAAAACTAAAGCGAAACCAGTATTTATGAACGATGCTGGATTCTGCCACATGCCTGGGAGTGGAAGAAAACTCTATATTTAGTGGTGCATTCTTGGCTGCCTTATCTTGACATTCCAGGCCAGTACATCTCTGTTACTTTCTTCCAAGATTTAAAAATATAGCAGTTTTTTGAAAGTGGAAGAAAGCTTTGTAATGGAGGCAGTAAATTACTTGCTTAGACTTCGATGAAAAAAATCAAGTTAGGAAAATTCAATAAAGAACTGTGAAAAAAACACTAAATGATAAAATCCATAGGCAATAATGTAAGAGAATACCCAGGTAATCCTCAGGTTATGGTGGCAATTGGGACCAGATTGCTATCACTAAAAAATGTGATGTTATGTAATCACATGTCTTATTGACTATCCTGGGAGTCTTGGTTGCTATTGTAAGCTCAAGACATGGGATTTGTTAAATTGGAAGTGATGGGAATCCAAGGTGAGGAGCACGAAGATGGAAGAGATCTTGGAGGTTCAGTGCAGGCCACGCTTGAATTTGGGGAGGCCTTGGGAGGCCCAGTAGAGGCTGCATGTGAGTGGTTAGAGAGTGGAGGATGGACAGCATGATGGGTTATGAGCATAGGAAGGCCAGGGGACAGACAGCACAGCACGATCATAGCAAGACTGTGCAGCATGAGCATAGAAGTCCAGAGTGGATGTAATCACACTACTAAAGGAACACCATGAAGGCTGGAAATTTAAGGAACTGTGGTAAGTATCTCTCATTCAACGCTATCACAACCTCGAACAGTAAGCAAGAATTACATGTAATGTGCCAAACTGATAGGAGACATCCTGAGGGAGCAACAGATTTTTGTTTCACAACAGGTAGAGATCTACTACAAAGCTAATCAATGAAAAAGAGAACCATACAATAACATACAAGCAACGTATCCCGCAGTGTCTAGCAGTCAACAGAACTAACCCACTAGAGCAATCTACTTCCCTTCCCCCGCCCCCCGCATATCCCACAAGGTTGTCCAGAGACCATTTTGGACACCTGGGTGACATGTAGGGGAAATCAATTCAATCATTTAACTATCCATGCATGTGACATGCCACCTGTTAAATTACTGTCATCATCAAATTTTGCGAAAAAATTCTGCAGGTAACTGTGCTATCTAATGCTTCCTTTTATCTGTTTTTAAACTTTTCTGATTATAAATGAGGCTTCTATTATGACAAGATACCAGTACCTATATCATGCTCATACTAATCTAAGTATCTCAAATGATTTACATTTTTTATTTTGAGGGAGTTGTTTCAGCTTCAGTAAGTTTTGTTTGCCTTTTTTTAAAGCTCTGCACTATATGCCTTTTCAGATACTGGAATGAAACTGATTTTGCAAGATCTGGAAAATAAGATGCATATTAACATATATTTCTCAAATCCTTCACATGAAGATTAGTGCCATCAGAGTCTACACTAGTAAAATTAAAGTTTAGAAAGTTTCTCAATTACTTGGGAAATTTCCACGGACAATGCCAGAAACAATTTTATGGCAATCTAAAAATTATTTACAGCCATTCTGCATACATTGCATAGACAGACACTATTTTATGATTTTAGGCAAACTTTTTACCATAAGCTACCACTCAAGAGTAAGCTCATCTTAAAACAAACATACCAAAATTATTAACAATTACAATATGAGCGCAGGTATCTCGCCATTCAACAGAACTGAAAAAAATAATAACTCTTATGGTTGACATCAGTCTTCCAGCATTTAACATATTACAGTTGTTGTTCTTGGCTGATTCCTTTAAATGAAGCTATTTCATGTTGTTTCATTGGCCTGTATTGCCATATCCTGCTTTAAGGTTATTTTTAATGAAAATCAGGCTATTCTTTTTATAAGTAAATTAACTGTAATTGTATACAAATGCATTTATGCTTTGTTTAATAGTATTTCATAAGTAATGTCTTTTTCAAGTGGTTTCATCCTTAGTGACAACATGGACATGTAGTTTTCATGGCAGTAATATGGAAGGGAGTTCTTCCAGAATGCCTTTTTCACTATTCTGACTATCCTGTAGCCCAGTTACAATTTGTCTAACATTTTGAAGTGTTTGAAGCTGCTTAGCTTTTCCAGCTAATCTAAGAGCAGCTATCTAGTTGAGTGTCCTAAAATTTATAACTCTTTCCTTCTTCATGAATTTCAAGGCAGGACACACTATTTTTTCTATAAATACTTATCCCACCCAGATCTATATAAATGATCATGGTTTCTGTTGCTCATGCTATGAAAAATAAAGAGAACCCTCTAGTGCAGGGGTGGGCAACCTTGGCTCTTTCATGACTCATGGACTTCAACTCCCAGAATTCCTGAGCCAGCCATG
>JANHFJ010003246.1:66260-77388 GCA_032468195.1 Cerberus rynchops
TATGTTCTTGCTGTGTGTCGGCTTGTCTGGTTTTGGGGTTGGGGGGTGTGATAGCTGGTGAAGCAGGATGGGTTTGAACGCTCAAATTACAGTACATTTTATTTTACAAACTCATATTTAAAGAAAAAGAAAAGATATCAAAATAAGCCAAAACAAAGATATTAAATTCATTTGGAAGCCAAAAGTGGACTTAGGCAAACTAAGGGGAAAGTCTGGTGTCTGGTATTTTTTCATCCAGCCAAGCTATGAAATACTGAGAAGGACATACTGATATAATCTGAATAGATAGGTCACACGAATGAACATTTCCGTATCAGTGCTGCTAATAAGGGAAAGAAAAGTACAGCTTTTAAAACTGGTTCAGCAACTTTATTTTCTCCAAAATAACACTCCTTTACTACTAATGATTTGGAGAAAAGGAGAAAGGGAAGTAAGGGAAATAAGTGGGGAAGGAATAAAAAAGGGAATAAAGGAAATAAAATATATAGTTTATTCATGAAAAAGAAGGTACTTATGAAGGTAATCATGGATTTTTATATCTGTAATCCTTTACCATATTTTCCTAATCTTCAAATACAAATGTATAAACCTACCTACGTAATGCTGAAATAATTGCATTTTCTTATCATTTTACCTTTGCTTCCATTTTTTTCCCATTTTTGTGGTAAAATTTAAAATTTGGAAAAAGCATGCAGTTGTTACCACAATAGTAAGACTCAATCAATCAATTAATCAATCAAGGCTTTCATCTGTTCAAATTAGAATCACAAACAAAAGTTATTATATTACATAATTTTTTCTTTCATTTATTTCTGTGCATCTGTTGTTGCTACATCTTCATCACTTTTACATAGCATAAACAGATTATCAATTTGGGTCACGTTCCATCTATTTCAGTTACTACCTTTTTCACAAAAACTTATTAGAATTTTTCAATGCACGAAAGAAATACAAAATTAAAAGAATATTATTAAGTACATAGAGTACAAGAAAAAAGAATCCTCAGAATTATGATTTCCATACTTCTTTCTATTAAGTAATTGCTCTTATTCTTTCTCCCTTCTCTTTAATCCTTATTAATCCGCAGATCCATAAATTATCGATTCAGTCTTTTCTTCTTTCAATAAAAAGTCTGTGTAATGTTTCTATTTTTTTAAGTCTATCATTTTTTTCTCATCCCACTACTACTAAAGTCCCATACATCTACTCTTATTGCATAGAATTTAGCACATATTTTTTTCACATGTTGAATGACATTTCTTGTATGCAGAATTCTTTCTGCTTACAGGCATGATGGCATAAAAAGTTACTTTTTTATTCACAAGGTTATCTCTGATCTAGCTTTAATGAACAACGAAAAAATATTTTAAAAAATAATAATCCAAGACACAATGCTCCTCTTTCTGCTAAGGTTCATGATTCTAAAGTATTTTGTTGTCAGAGCCTCCTGAAAAACAGTTTGTGCCAATAAACGGAACTGATACACAACACGCAAACTCATGTATACATACACAGACCCAAGGGGTATGTTGTACACATTTAAAAGCATGGGATGCATTGTTAAGTATGTTTTAAATTCTAAATCAGTGTATAATTATATCAAAAACACTTTGTTTTGTTTTGTTGATCCAGAAACTATGTTTTACAATATGCTACTTAAAGTGTTTTAAATGCAGTTGTTGGGCCTGGAATGCCAATCAACTTAGATTTAAATAGCACAGCATCAATAGCTTCTGGATTTCTTCAAGTTGTTCCACACAACTAAATTTTTTCTATCTAATTGTAATAAATCCTTTCTGAAAAGTGTACTGAGAATGATAAAGTCAGCATTAAGATTTCATGAGAAATAGAATCAAATAAAATTTTGGGGTTTCCTTACTAGGTCAGATTGGTAGGCAACTTATTCCCTAGCCAAACAAAATAAAACCAACTTATATATACATTTGCCTCCACCCTATAATTTTTTAGTTTGCTTTATATTTGGTAATGTAACCCTAGGAATGAACAAAAATAAAGAGAAGGACCCATATGCAACTCTGATGAAATTTTACTTACAATTTGTTGCGGCATTTAGAAACAATTTATATAATTACCATGTTATGAATGGCTGGCTGGTTAAACAGCCACGTCAAATTATGAATGATAAATTACGAAGAACTCCACACAGATAATCTAACAGATTTCCAGATAATTGTTTTATTTCTGGATTCAGGCCACCATCTTGCTTCTTTCCTCTGCCAACTTCATTGATTAATTAGGATCAAATATTGGGTGTTTTTCTTCTAGTTCCCTGATTTCCTTCAGAAAGGGCAAACATACAAATTAAGTTTTCTTTTATCCCAAGTTTAATTTACCCAATTACTTAAGAGGCAAATGTTTATCTTGCTGTAACCCTGTAAACTAAAGTAGATACAATTGTATGAATTGTATACATAATTTCCTATAAATATGCATCCTTAAATAAGATCCAAATGTTCTGAAAAGTGAGGTGGCATCTTTTGCTATTATGGTAGTGGTCAACTGAATGTACAGTATATTAATTCCTTAGTGACAGTACTCCAATTTGCTGCATTCTGCAAATCTAAATTCTAGGATAAGGAAAAATATAAAGACCCTTCAGAAGAACTAAGAAGTGTCACAGAGCATCAGAAGTTAACTTACCACATCAGAATTGTTTTTAATCAGCATAGTTTACTCATAGTATTGATGTATTTTAATACAGATTCTGGATTGCCCGATAGGATAGGGTTTTCTTAATTAAAAATCTGATAAATTTATCTGTATATTTAGTTAGTATAAACATTGGGAAGAAATAAACACTCAGCTAACTTGAATATTTTTGAAAATCGATCAAACATCTTTCTAAGAATGAAAGTGTTAATGACTAGTAAGGGAAAAAAAGATGCTGTACTCAAAAATGTCTTGGTTTTTAAAATCCTTATTAAAAGAACAAAAAAAAACATTGAGAATTATTAAGTTTTCAGAGATGAGGAGAAACCATGAATGTATTATTTAAAAAGAAATACAACCAATATGATAAAAGTTTCTTTCCACATCTTTTGGTCAGGTGCTATGTGCATATAAATGTTTCAAGTTAAGCTTTAAGATCAAGAGGAAATCTGTTGGGAACTCTACTTCCTAGAGACTGGCTTTCAGGAGTAACTCTAAAGCACTGACTATGCATTTTTTATTTTATTAGTAAGGAAGAGATGATTAATCTTTTCTAGTGCACATTAATTCTTTGTTTGCCATAATGTCTACCCATAATTCTGTGAGGTAGTTGTACGAAGAGTTAGACAAAAAAAAAAACAGTTTCTTTCCCATATATTAATGCAAAGTTGTATTTAAAATGCTTAATGGGGGAAAATGGTAAAAGAAAACCTGCTAACTTCTATTTCTATTTAATCATAATTGCTTTTAAAAAAGAAAGAACGGGGAGAAAAATAGAGAATGAAAAAGTTCATAGTTTCACATTCTGAAACTTTTATGACAATGGTAGAATAATTATTCCTCCTATGCAATTATTTGAAAAGTGAAAAGTTTTTATCTCTTTCTTTAGAAAGTCAATTCACTACTCATTATTGGGCATTCCATGAATAATAAAGCTACTTTCTGGAAGAGATGTGGCAGCTAAGATAGCATGCCAATTTGAAGGAATGGAGACGCATTGCATACATAGTGCTAACAATTGTACTTCAAATGTACTGTTTGTTGCATGCTTTTACAATTCATTAGTTTTGCAAAAGAATCACCTTTTTTTCACCAAAATGATCAAGCATTAAATTTTAATCAAAATTAAGAGCGCAAAAGAAATTCATCCTCAATGTTTGGGAATCCAGTAGCATGATGTTATGAGGATGGATTTAGTCAGGATACAGATTATTATTTTTGTTGAAAAATTTGTACAAAACAACTTTGTCAGATATTAGAGATACCTGTATTTAAAAGAAGATAAATAAGGGTGATACATTTGGTGAAAAAGTAGGAAATTCTAGCCTTTCCAATATTTTCTATTCTGGAAGCAAGAATGGACAGCTTGTTTCAGCATCACTTATTCAGTGAGTTTGGCAAATTTTATTTATTTATTTATTTATTTATTTATTTATTTATTTATTTATTTATTTATTTATTTATCACGATTTATATACCGCTCCCTCTCCCTGGGGACTCGGGGTGGTTTACAGCCAGTAAAATAAGCAATATTTAATAAATATTACTTAAATAACTTTAAGTAAAGTTAAATTAGAATTTAACTTTAAAAATCAATTAAAAATAATATTAAACAATTAAAATTACAAACAATTAAGTATAAAATTTAAATTAAATTTAAATTTAATTTAAAACCCTCAGGCCAGGCCAGCTCGCTGAAATAAATGGGTCTTCAGGGCATGTCGGAAACACCGGAGATCTGTAATAGTATGAATCTCTGGGGGGAGTTCATTCCACAGGGAGGGTGCCGCCATAGAGAAGGCCCGTACCCTCGGGGCTGTCAGGCGACATTGCCATGAAATGACTTATGCCGGTGCTATAGGCTGTGACGTCTGGAGGGAGAACGACAGGTTTCAGTTGAACTCTAGCAAGACCGAGTGGTTTTGGGGGCTACTGGCTCAAGGACTATGCCATATTTGGTGCTTGATGGGGTTGCATTGGCCCAGAGATAAAAATATGCAATCTAGGGACCCTCCTAGATTCACAACTCTTGCTTGAACATCATGTGGCAGTTGTGTTTGGGATCCTTTGCACAACTTTTTGTTGTGCACCTTAGGGGGGGGGGAGAGGAGGGAGACATTACTTTAATGTGGTTCACTTGGACCTGCTCTTGAAGATTATCCAGAAGTTTCAACTGGTGCAGAATGCAGCAGTTTTTGTGTTTCAATTGATTATATGCTGTCCAAAGTCACTTTTTGTGAGATAGTTGGCCACATAAGTTTGATAAAAACAAATAAATAAGTTTCATTCCAATTACAGGGTCTAATTCCAACATAGAAAAAAGTAGAATGGAATCTGACATGCAACTGTCCTTCCATGTTAGCCTAATAAGGAAGGAGTTCTGCATTACTGAAAGGTTTGCATACTTGCAAAGAAACAACTTTCATGCACACATTCATTTTATGTTGTTCAGGGCATTTCATTTCATACTAAAATATGCAGTGCTGAAATAAAAAGAGCATTTTTTCCATTAATGAGAATATTGCTTTGAACTTGCTCCCTAGGAAACTAATTAATATATCTCTCTTTGGAGACAATTGCCTAACACCTGGCTGAAAATGCCTGTTGCAGAAATACAGTTCTTTCTAATATGCTATGCTCTTCTTATATCCCTGAATGGGACAAACTCTTGCGAGACAATGTAGGTAGGCATCAGTAAGAACCAAAAACATTTAATATATAAATAAAACCTGATCCTGCCTGTTTTTCTA
Organism: Cerberus rynchops; assembly: GCA_032468195.1. Lineage (NCBI taxonomy): Eukaryota > Metazoa > Chordata > Lepidosauria > Squamata > Homalopsidae > Cerberus > Cerberus rynchops. The sequence goes on from JANHFJ010003246.1 coordinate 71,681, forward strand.
GATAATTTTACTGTATAACCTTTTCACAGAGATGCTTTTACCACCGGCAATGTAGACAGCTACTGAAAGTAACTGCAAAATGGTCAGAGTTTATTGTCTTATATGGACTCCAAACCAGTCAGAGGCAGCAATGTATTTTCAGGCTTCCTGAGGACTGGCATAATGAGAGATGCTGCCACCTACAATCTCTTCTGCAATATCTGGAAAAGAAGTCACACAGTCAGCCTAATGTACTCACATTTCACAAGCAGATTTAATATCCCCTTTTTCTATTTTTCATCTTCCTAGATAGCTTTGATACTGACATTGTGCTCCTCAGAATCATGTGAAAAGGTAATGTGGGAAACTAGTAGAATATGATGAGTGGAATTAAGGAAAGAAATATCAGATTAGGAGATGGAGGTGATGGAAGCAGAGATAATAGGACAGAGATAATGGAGAGGAAGAAGAAGGAGATAAACTGAAAGCAGAACCTAGAAATGATATCTCAGGAGACGTTAGCAAAGTACTATTAATAAAAATGGAAATATTGAGAGAAAGTATATACAAGAAAGGCAGAAAGAGTTCATGCCACTAGTGCTAGTGCTAATGGGAAAATGAAGTCTTCTCTGAAAGTGCTATGAAAAGCAGCCTCTCTAGTCACATGGATTTCTCCCATCAGGATGCTCTTCAGATGAAATAATTCTCCTCTTGGACTTTGTGGAAACTGGTCCGGCCCAAATGAAGAACTCTTAAATGTGGGAGGCTGTTACTTATCTCCTATACACTGATGCATATAAGAAAACAGGGATCCCAGATCCACCTGTGGTCTTGAAGGAACTGTCCCCTGACCGTTTGTTGGTCAAGTATGTTGGTCTCTAAGTCCCCTGATTGGATTTCTTGCCATGTAAGATTTTTTTTTTTTTTGCTGTGCATGTGTGCGCCAAGTGATCACTTGTTTCATACAGTTTTGAAACAGGTCTTCCTTAGTGATGGAGCCAAAAGTCAGACTAATTGGAATGCTGGCATTTATGGGCTACTGCTTATTACTGGAGATAAATTAGATGGCATGGATCAGCCAGCTGCCCTAGAGACTCAGCTGAGTCTTTTGGTGCCTCCACCTTTCTTTGCTTGGCTGTCATGGTGTTGCTGTAATGAGCTGACAAAGGCCAAAGTGGGTTATTTCAGTCTTCCTCATCTTTGATGGACAGGGCTAAGCTACAGTATCTCATAACAGGCAGTTGTATAATTAGTGCTATGAGTGGCAGAGCTTGTCTAACCCTAATAATGATTGGAGTCACAGGTTCTTTCGTTTATTTCTAGAACCTAGAATCTAGGAATACAAAGACGACCTGCTTGGACAGGAGGCAGGAAAGGAGTAGCACCAATAGATATTTTAAAGGAAATGTCTTGTTGAAGGGGTTGTAATTAGGTTTGCAGAATTTTAATGCAGCATATTCTAACATCCTCAATATGATCGTGTAGCTTTCATGTTAAAAATTAATAGATTTGTTTCTGTGTGTATGTGTGTATATGCAAACAGCCAGAGATGGCCAGGTGGATGGTGCACCATGCAAGAAGCAATGGAAAAAATAATTTCACAAGTGGAATTTTGGAACAAATAAGTATCCTTCTTTTCAGTTATGAAGTTTTCCTATCTTATTATTCTGTAAAATCATGTGATGAATACATTTTTCCCTTTCCTAGCTTCTTTCCAAGTCTCTATATCTTTCCACTCTGTGTTCTTGTCAGTTGCTGTCTTTCCCACCACAACGTACTTGATGGCCTTTAATTTCTTTTAAGAGCATGCTTGCATTTAGTACCCCAACACTTATTTTAGCCTTCTCTTTTAGGATTTTTTTTTTCCCTCCACAAAGAAGTATACTTAAGGAATGCTTCCCTTTTACAGCTTCTAAGTTATTTCATTGCCAGTAAACTGATAAGCTTGCTTTTTGTAGTGCTGAAAGCAACCAGCAGCCTTATGAAATCAGTTCAAACAATATATTCTAATTTCAGTGAGCTTTTACCCTAGTTACATAATTATAGAGCAGTTACCCCTTCGCGGCAGGGTTCTCATACAATGTGCAATGAACCTCCCTAAGTCAGAAAGGAAATTGCTTTCACCTCTCTGAGGGCAACACAATCAAAGGAATGGCTGATTACCTGTGTATCAGCAAATCCAAAGAAAAGGAGGGCAGGCCCATGGAGCAACTTCAGGGTACCAGAACAGAAAACAAAGGCTTGCCATGAGATAGAAGTCAGTTTCTTATTTAACTGATAAATTCCATCAAGGGCCAAGCATTGGACAAATAGGCAATATCCACCTACAGAGAATAGCAGATGAAGTCTCTCTCACGGAAACAAAATTTATCCTTGTAACTTACACAACATCATTCTACTTTTCCTTCTCCTTTATAACTGGCTGATATGTTAAGATGTTGAAGAGGGGAGCTGATGGGACAGCACAAGTGGTTCTCAGCAATTATCCACATGTTTGCTGCCAAGGGAGAGGAAGAGCCAACAGAGGGCAACTGATCAGCAAGTCACCACAAGGGAGCTTAGAAATTACCAGATGCCAACCAGAAGCACGTAGAATCCCTGTGTACTTAATTAACACAACAATAGAATGTCAACATAAACTCAACTGTATAGATATGTGCTTATGAACTGTCAAATTCTAATCCAATTACGTTGATGAATCTTCTCTGTTATAAACAGTATTTCAAGAATCTTTCTGAGCAAGATATGCAGTTAAAGCCTAAATCTGCTTCCCCCAGCAACTTTGGTATCTTTGATCTTGCTAGCAGAAGTTATAAGTGTAGTCCCAATGCAACCGGAAGATGACAGGTTGAGGAAACTGGCTTAAATAAATCACAACTATATTTTAAATCCTGTTTTTGTGATATAATAATGCAAATATTTTCACTTAGAAGCAAAATATCAGCTTACACAAGTAACATTCATTTAGATTATTCCTTGCTTCAGGTTACAGAAAGTTAACATTGTGTATAGGAGATATCAGAAATAGGTGGAAATTGAATATATCAAAGTAGGAAATGCTGTCTCTGGAATAGCAAAATCATTTTAAGTACTTTCCCTCCCAGTATTACTGTATATTGAGGATTCAGTATGAATCTGTAAAATTGTAAAACAGAGGGAATATTAATTTGTTTAAAGGTTATGAGGAAAATTAATGTATTCATGCATAGATCAAGTTTTTGGGAATGTTGTCATTAATATATAGAGAGAGATTGTTTAAATCCAGATACCCTAATCGGGTTCCAAAGGTCACTCTAGCACATGCCATAGTATGACATGATCAACACGGTCATACTATTGATTACTCAGGACATTAAAAATAAAGTGTATATAAAAATTGAATTTTACTGAATAACTCTATCTTGCAATAATTATTTAAAAAAATAACTTTGTGATATGTAAATACTTCAAATTGTTTTACTGATGTTAATATTGATAAATGAATTCAATAAATTCCTATCAATTTGGGGGAAAGGAAAATGTAAATGTAGGGCACAATAAGGAAATTTTTACATAACCCTCTTAGTAGAGACTCATTTCTGTTTTTAATCAAAAAGAGCTACACAGATTTTAAAAGCTCTATACATCTTAAGATGTGGGAAAAAGTGAATAGGATTTAATTAATAGGGAGAAATGAGAAATTCTCATTTGTGTAGGAAAATGCAAGGTCCATCTATAAGATGGAGTGTCATACCCTTGTCAGAGCCTGAATTTGCGATGAACCACAGCTGGAGCCAAAGGAGATCAAGGGGAGGCTTTGTTGGCTTCAGAGGAATGTGGGGAGGAACAGGCGAGGCAGCCCAGGGCTCCTCAGGATTGTGACAGCTTGTTAGGAGGGAGGAATAGGGGCAGAATGACTGAGAGAGGGCAAGCAGTGGAAATGAGCAACGGAGCTCAGGCGATGAGCAAGGACTACCCCCTCCTGATCTCCAAGCATGGAGAGCAGAGAGAAGGTGGGAATAGCACAGGCCAACCCAATGACTCAGGATGAGAGTGCCCCACCCCTCTTCACAAGGCACACCTGGGGGCTGAGATTTAAAGAGACGCTGTGGGGAGGGTTGTTTGTTGGGAACAAATGCTGAATTTGTAGAGTTTTGTGTCCCATTGAAGACATTTGGAGTTTGCAGGACTGCTTGCTTCATCCTTGCTTCGTGAACTCAGAGGTTCCTTACTTCATGGACTCATTACTTCTTCTTTGCTTTGTGGATTAATTGTTTGTTTCTTGCTTTGTGGACTCACTTTGCTCTGGGACTTGCCAAGTACATGAGAACATTTGGGGAAGTTTGGAGCATTAAAGGGAGTTTGAACTCTCAGCTGGCTGTGTGGCCTTTGTGCCTTGTCCCGGGTCATCACATGGGGAGATGTGTCTTGACCGCATCATAAACATGAAAGTGTCTAAATGTCCTTGTTAATCACAGCTTAAGCAAGAGCAATACAATTGCTAAAAAGGTAAATGCTATATTGGGGTAGAGTGCTAATCTATCTATTGTTCCACTCTACTCTGCTCAGGGCAGACCCATGTGTTCAATCTTGACCACTACGATTAAAAAGGACATCAAAAAGTTTAAGGAAGTTCTGAGGAGCACCTTGAAAATGGATAAAATCTGGAACTCATACCAGAGGTGAAATTCAGCAGGTTCTAGCAGGTTCGGTAGAACTGGTAGTAAATTCTCTAAGCAGTTTGGAGAACCGGTTGTTAGAAATCTCCTTTTGTTTTTTTCCCACTTTACAGGGTTAATCCTGTAAGGAAGGCAGGAAAAAATATTCTGGTATTGCTTCTAGCCTAATCTTTATTGCCCTGCTTACAGAAACTGCCCATCCAGTCACATGACCCCCCTAGCCACGCCCACTGGACCGTTAGTAAAAAAATTTGAATTCCACCACTGATTCATACCCCACAGGAAGTGATTAAAGGCTGTTAACAGAATAAGAGAGTTGGAAGGGACCTTGGGAGTCTTCTAGTGCAACCCCTTGCTCAGGCAGGAAATCCTATATCATTTCAAACAAATCGTTGTCCAATCTCTTCTTAAAAACTTCCAGTGTTGCAGCACTCACAACTTCTGGAAGGCAAGTTATTCTACTGATTAATTGTTCTAATGGTCAGGAAATTTCTCTTTAGTTCTGGGTTGCTTCTCTCCTTGATTAGTTTCCATCCTTTACTTCTTGTCCTGCCCTCAGATGCTTTGGAGAATAAATTGTCTCCCTCTTCTCAGGCAACTCTTGAGATATCTTGTTATGTTTAACCTACAAAAAATACAACTAAGTGCAGATATTTAGCAGATTTCCAAAATCCGAAGGGTTGTCACACAGAAGAGGAGTGATGGATTCTATGGCTCCTCGAGAAGGAGCAGACACAATGGGTTAAAATTATACAGAAGGAGGTTCAGGCTCAAAAAAGAACTTCCTTCCTGTTGTAGCCGAAAACCCGGTCCTTCTAGCCCAAAAAATGCATCAGACATGGGGTCATTTGGATGACCGCGAGGGGTCCCTTTTATTTCAAACCGCGAGCAAAACTCACAATGTACTTGGCAGGTCGTAAGTGGAGGATTTCCAGGTGAGCTGCATTTTTATAATTTGCCGTGGCTTCGCCTGTTCGCTTCCCATTGGCTGGTTGCCTTAGTCAATGGGAATCGTCCAACCGGCAGCCAACCCGCTGACGGTTCAAGAGTTCGCGCGGGCGGACTGGAGTG
>JANHFJ010003246.1:104173-114356 GCA_032468195.1 Cerberus rynchops
GAAAGTGAGTAACTAGAAGAAGCAAAAAGCCCCAGTCTATGGCCAGGTCCACAGAGGTGGAAGTCCCACTCCAAACACTGCAAGAAAATTCATTGGTGCTTGAATGCAGAATAGGAGGAGAAAACATTTTCATGCTTTAATAGTATATAATACATTTTCTTTCACGGAGCATTGCAAGGCAGTCTGGAGAAACAAATGCATCTCCAGGCATTACATGTGTTTGATCTGACTTTTCCTGTGAGGAATATATAATTTCCTTTCATTTTTCAGCATTTTGCTTAATTCTTAGGTGATTTCCTTTATCACTTGTGTGCAGAAATGCTCACAGAACTCTTTGCAAGAAAAAAAAAAGTAACAACAAGAAAGCAAATTTATGGCACTTTATGAAATTTCTTTTTGCGTTTTTACCATTTTAAAATGTTTTGTGATGTTGCTGATTGAGTTCACTGATAAGCTCCTCTCACTAGTCCAGGGCCTGGATTACAGAACTGAGATTCAGGTAAATTTAGGACTAAAAAGTTTTCAGTTCAATGATTGATGGACAAGACTAACGTGTTATTTGTTTTAATGGTGTGGCAAGGCAAAGATTAAAATTCCTTCCTTACCAGAATGTTCACATATAGCTCTGCATTGCTTCAAAGTTTTAAAGTTGTTTTTATTCCCTCCACATCCACCATAAATGAAAGTCTTACATTTCCCAATTATTGTGTTGAAATAATAACGAAGAACCGAAGCTTTGCACCATCCTATCCTTTGGGGAAGAGTACACGCCCCTGGAGATACACGGGATAGTGAAAAGAAAAAAAATATAAGACAGCTTGTCCCTCTTAAGGAAACCCTGAGGATCACTGCAGGACTCTAAATATTTCAGAATCTATTGGAAAACAAGTTAAGGAGAAATCCTCCCAAAACACCCGAGAAAGTGAAAACACATTGCCTGCCCAACCATAGTGAGAACACTCCATTTTGAGTCTTTGCTAATTGTCATTGCAAGCCCTTCAAGCAATTGAAGTCCAGCCTGGGCAGAGCAATCTGCTGCACCCTGAAGATCAGGCAGAGAGTTTCCTGATCCCCCCATTCCTGAGATCCCAACCTTTTGAGATGGATTGAGAATATGATCAGGGAGAGCTTTCCTCCCATTGGCTTGAGGGTTAGGGATTGTTTTCCAGTAAGACTGAAGTAGAAACCCCTTCTGGAGCTGGACATTCAACACTGAGGGGAGGGACACCTGGAATTTGGGAGTGGGGTTGATTACATGTATTTATTGATTGATTGATTGATTGATTGATTTGAATTTGTCGAACAATAACAATACAATAACAGTGCAAAACAATCAAACAGTGAGTAAAAACAGATACAAGAATAAGAAAAGTAAGAAAACACAATGACAGGGAGTCTAGGCGTATTTGTGCCCTTATGCACGCCCCTTCTACTGTCCACTTAGGTATGGTGTAAGGTCCATGGAAGGACCTTACACCGTACCTTTCTTCAGCCAGATTTAAATCTTTGTCGTGTCTGCTTGGGGTGGGAAAATTCATGTGTTGTTTATATTGCAGTGCCCAGATACATTGCTCTGCATCTCTTGCTCCTTGGCGATGTACAAAAACAGTAGTTGCAGTTTTTGGAATAATGTCTTTTTCATAGGAAAGCTCATACCAGGAATGCAAGAGAGTTTTTGATTGTGTCTTTTTATACACTGTCAGGATCTCCTATTCCTTAAAATGCTCACATTCCATAATGATTACCACTGAACTAAGAAGGATCAGTTTGACTGAGCTCAAGGTTTACTCAGCCTTCTATCCTTCTGAGGTTGGTAAAACGAGGACGTATATTGTTGGGGTCAATATGCTGACTCTGTAAAGAGCTCAGAGAATGCTGCTAAAGTACTGTGGAGTGGTATATAAGTGATAAGTGCTATTGGCATAGGTCATGACTGAAATATTGCAGAAAAGAGACTTTTATTCTGTCTGTCTTGGATGATCCATTCCAGAAAAGAGCTTTCTCAAATCAATATCATATCCTGAAGGCTCCACTGTTATTACTGTGATCTTATCTTGGAAGAGAAAGGGGCACTTGCAAGCAGATTGCATGTAGTTGTGGAAAGAAAAGAAGATTTTGTCTACCTACCTTGAGAAGAGGCATCCTGAAAGCTGAAAATGAGCAGTCCAAGAGCGAGGAGCATGTAGTTGAAATGCATTATGGGGATGAAAATAAGAATCCGATGCTGAGTTGAGCCATTTTATAGATTATTCAACAGGAAAATAGACCTGGGTATTCATGTGGTTGGAACACCACGGTCCAATTCTCGAAAATGTGAATAATACTCACATCCCAAAATGGTTATTCCAAGGGGCCAACAGAGAATATTACAGAACACTGAATGCTGTAAGGGGCAAATAATTGTTTTAGAAGTTTATTGACTTCTCAAGTCAATCACTCATTCATGTAATTGGAACATCAAGTCATACCTAATGACCGTGAGTACAGTTTCACCTGTCATTCACAAGTAGGGCTATACAGAGCATAGCAAATGAGTAAAGTCTATGTAGTCATCCAGGTCATGGTTGTCCCAAAGGTGCTTCTTTTCAAGAGGCAACTGGTCTTCCTGGTTTTGCTCTGAAGACGTTTCACTTCTCATTCAAGGAGCTTCCCCAAATGAGCAAATGAGTAAAGAATTGTACCTTAATTAAATTGAAGCCCTGAGGAAAGAGATAAAAAGGAAACAGCTAGAATTATTTTGCACTACCTCCCCTCGGTCTCTATAGCTTTCTATCCTAGCAAGCCAGTTTTGTTTTTACCACCTGCATAGACTGCTGTGTATTTACACAACAGTAGTGTCTCATCTTTTTCCAGACTCTCCTCTAATCCAACCTTGGCTCCAACTCTTTGCCTTTTTTATTAACCACTCGCTTTTTCTTTATGTATTTGCTTTGCCATTCGATTCCCGTTTATTTACTCTATCCGGCTGAATCACTTTCATTCCGTTTTGTATTCATTATGCCCCACAAACTCTTGATCCTGTCCCTTCTTTCTCTACCACAAACATACCTTAAGCATCTCGTTAGCTTTCTGGGATGTTCCTGCTGGGTTTCCCACGTTTTAGTTCCTATAACAAAACATGCTCTTAAGCAGTCATTTCCTCTTAAGCAGTCAAGCACAAACCACAGTCTACCAGCCTCTGAAGATGTTAAAATTTCAACATACATTATCCCATCTTTAGTACACATTTTACCAAATTTCATGGCCAGCTCGGCCTCTGTTGAGGATAATCAATAATGAGCACCATTTCTAGAGTACCTGGATGGGCTGCTGCCTGAGCTGCTGAAGGATGAGGAGGTTGTGCTGTTCAGCAACCAGGAGAACCAGCTGGTGGTGCTGCTACTCTCTGTAGATGAGGAGTCTCAGCAAGGACTCACCACTGGGAGAGCAGAGTAGCGCAAAGACATTCTGCAAGGCTCTTTGCAAGAAAGGAGTTTCATTCTTCCAAATAAGCACCACTGGGGCTCTCTCTGTTTAAGAAGAGCGGTGAGCTCAAGCTTCTCCATTGGCAACAACCCATTTTATCCAGACTCTGTGCACTTTTCCTTCTGAAACCTTCTGACTTTGGCCTGATGCAAGCCCCTACCCACAAGTAAACCAGACCAGGGAGTCGGGGAAACAGTGAGCTTATTTTGCTTTATCGTACGGCTACATTAGTACAAATCCCCCACTGTCTCAATAATTTAGGGTGAATCTCTTGTAAGCGTCTTTCTCTGTCTGTTATTCAGTTATGGGCATCCCCTGGCATTTATTTCTACCTTAGCTAGCTCTACCACTTCTTCCCCCTCATTTTCCAAGATCATTCTGACCAGTGATGGAATTCAAATTTTTTTGCTACTGGTTCTGTGGGCATGGCTTGGTGGGCGTGGCTGGGGTGGTCATGTGACTGGGTGGGCAGTTTCTGCAAGCAGGGCAATAAAGATTAGGCTAGAAACAACAGCAGGATATTTCTTTCCTGCCTTCCTTACAGGATTAACCCTGTAAAGTGGAAAACAAAACAAAAGGAGATTTCTTCTAACAACCGGTTCTCCGAACTGGTAGAAAATTTACTACCGGTTCTAGCGAACCTGCTAGAACCTGCTGAATTTCACCTCTGCAGTCACCCTTCCTACCTTGCACACCAAGGCTCCCTGCGCTCTGCCACCCCAGCTGATCTTTGTTACTTTCTTGCTCTTGTTGCTAATGAGGCCTGCCTAGCCTGGCCTTTCGTGAGGAAACTGTTCACCACGTGAGGCCATGTTCCTCAAGTCTCATGAGATAACTACCATGCATGACCTGGGGAAGAAAGTCTTGTGTGCCAGCAGCTGCCTTGTGAAAGTCCAGGCCAGGCATTCTTGGTCAGCAGAAGAGGCGAAGGTCAACTAGGGCATCAGGAGCCATAGGGACCAAAAGGGCACAGATAAGAGGATTTTGGCAGGTGGGGAGAATTGAAGTGCCCCTGAGGTCATACGTGTGGGCAGACTGCCAAGTGCCCCATGACTGCATGACTGTGGGGATAGTGCAACAGCCACAATTTCAGCAACAGTTGTAAGTCCCTTCAGTGCCACTGTAACTTTAAATGGTCACTGAATGAAGGCTTACAAGTTAAGGACTAGTTATAAAATGGCGGACAGTCTGCTTATACCTATGCAAAAATATCTCTCCAAATGAATAGACAATGGGATTTTAAGAATCACCCTCCACCAATCACTCTTTCAATAGACGTTCTATTCTAATCTCATTTATCGGGCTCTTATCAAATTGTTCACTCAATTAGTTCAATCTGAGAAAAAAATAAATCCTCTCATGAGCCACCTTCGTAAGCCTTGAGGCCGAAAGGGATTACAAGAGGTGTTTCCCTCTCCCCTTGTTTCACCTTGCCTTCCAGCTTGCTTTGTTGGTCTGCCTGAATCTGCTGCCGGAAGCCTGGATCAAAGAGCAGGGGTGTAGCACAGTAATGGACCAAGCGTGATGACTGCTTCAGGGTGTCTAAGTCTGCGAGCTGCACACATACACATAAGAGAAAACTTTTGCATATTGTTAGGCCTATTTCATGTATTAATACCCCACTGATATAACATTCCTGGAGAACAAAGGGGAAGCATCTTACAAAGGGAAAGGTCCCATAATCTCCCTCTTAAGCATTTTTCTTTGGACAATAGGCAACCTATGGAGGTATGGCATACCACTGAGCTTATGTGAATGTCTGCTCTATTAAATAAATGCAGACAACCAAACAGCAACAAGCAATAGATTTATCTGCTGCTTCAAATTTACTTATCTTGCAAAAAGGGGCTGTTTCAGATGGAAAGAAAAACTATCAACCATTATCAGATCTGCTCTGACATAGCCAAGACAATGTATGAAAATTAATTTTCCTTGCACTAGTGGCAAATATATGTAAGCTCAGGATTGAATTGCTCGGCTCTTGGTGTTCTATAAGCTACATAAAACAGGCACCAAATCCCATGATATATTAATGTGCTGATGGTGTTACCGAGTAACTAAATATCTGCAAAATGAGAACAAGCTCGGAGAGCGCTAAGAACCCAACAAGTAACGATCTCTCAATGTTTAATGAAAAACTAATTTCTTGCACTATAACATTTAATAATGGAGCTTGAATCACGGATATTATTCTGGCTTTTCTTAGGTCATATAAATCTTTTGCCTTTTAAATATCTTCAGAGCAGTTGAAAGCCAATTAATTTGTTCCTCTGAACACAGTTGTTCTTGCTGGCTTCTAGATTGCAAATGTAATTAGTCTTTTGTGGCTCTTGGACAAAGACAGTGACATCCTGGTATGCTATAGTTTCTGATAGGCTGTCCTTAATATTTTATTTTTTGCCTTTCAATCAATATTGTCTTCTGGTGACTGCCTGGACAAGTCCTGTAGTTTTTTTTGGCAAGGTTATTCAGAATTCTTTGCCACAGCCTCCTTCCTAAGGGTGAGTAACTCACTTCTACATTTGTACAGTATTATTATTTGCATAAAACACTTTTTAAAACCACTATGATTACACAATTTACAAGAGAACCACAAGAATCATAAGCTCCACACAATACACGTAGAAATGGTGGCAGGAGATGAGAGCATTCCTATGGGTGAATTAGTTTATAGTCTATCAGCTAGTAATGTCCAAACAAGTGATGAACAGTGGTAATTAATAAAAATGAATTTATACCAACATGAGAATAACCGTAATGTAAATGATCTTCAGAGAACTATATTTCAAGAACTCCACTGGTTTAATTTACAGTCTTTCCTTATAGTGGACAGTACTTTATGGGATTATCATCATCATCATTTGCTGTTTATCACATCCCAGCCCCATGTCCCATCCCCAAACTCACACTGATGGGCATGTTGGATTGAGCAGAACGTTGTTGCCATGTCACAAAAAGGTTCTCAATCTTCATCTGTTTCTCCAGCTCTGTGGAACAGGAACAGGAATAGGAGCTGAAGAGAGCACGGCTGAGATTCTTGGATTATCAGGTTCTTCTTTGCCAGAGAGCATTCCCAACTGAAAACTTATGCTTTTAAGAATTCATACATGTTTGCCTGTACTACAGATTTTACATCATTGAAAACAGGAACTAATCCGGCTCTATAACATTCTATTGCTTTTTTTTTTATTGCCTTGATAAATTCTTCCTTGGCCAATTTTCACACAGGGATTCTCAGGACAGCCCCAGAACTGTAATAATGCCACATCCTGCTTCTCACTCCCCTCTACACTTAACTTTGCACTTACCTTTCCTCTCCGTGTTCTTGATCTCTAGGAACTGAGCTCCATGCTGGGCGACAGGGTCATGAACACCCTGTTCTGGGTTGTGAACAATAGGCTGGATGACTGAAACATCTCGAAGAGCTTCGTCAAAAGGCACCATGTCTGGAGGAAAGTGCAAAGGCTGCAAGATGCGTGCAGAACCGCTGAGACGTCCTTGCTCCTTGCTTGGAGGAACACTAGGGCTCCGGATCAGGGCATCAATTTCCAGGGTAGAGTTTAGGAAGGGATTTTGCTCCTGGACAGAGAGAGATGCAGTATTAGATTAGAGGCAGCAGAACATCATGAAAACAAAAGCAAATGTCATGTAAATACCTGCTTGTTGTCCTCGTGCCAGGGGGTGTCCATATAACAGTAATGATGGAACAGCCCAAGCTTCTGGCTAAGCAGGCAGTGTACTACATGGGCTCGGGCATTCTGCCACTGTAGTAAACGAGTGAGAGAGTTGTTCAAGGCACTGCCCAGGTCCACGGACCAATTGTATGTGTAAAGCACCAACTGGAAAGAAAAATGGGACAAGAAAAACTCATTTTCAGCATTGTTGAAATTATTATTTCCCAGCTTTCACTCATAAATACATACCTTTTTGTCAATGATTTCCATGAAGAGTAATCTTTGTCGGGGAGCAACATCACAACCCTTATCTGCAGAGCTAAGCTCAGTACTCTCAAAACGCTGGAATCCTTTGACAGCTAGAAAGATTGCATTATGAAATATAAGTTCTTGAACCCCAAAAGGCAGTAAAAGACACGGGTTACTCCCCCCCCCCCCATTTCTCTACGGTGCGCCACTCACCTTGTTCTGTGCTGCAGCGCCACTGGTGGAAGCTCCGTCCAAGCAGAGTAAATTGTCGAATAACAGCCGGTCGGGCACTGGTGCCTGGGGTCAGAGAATATGGCACAAAGGACATGCCTTGAGGACCACTGCAGCAAAGGGTGAGATGTTACATGTTGGTATGCAAATATTCATATGGTAATCCCAGCTTCCTCTCCCATATACATTATTTCCATCTTCGTAAAGGAGCTTTCTAAAACGGTAAGTAGCTCCTTGTTATCTGGGCAGTTGAGCCTCAGCACTTACCTGACTTTTTCAAACACTTTGACAGTGGTGTCACTTGCTAAAGTAGTGACAAGATTCACTACTTGCAGCATGATGGAAGGCAGCAGGAAGCGAGAGACACTTTCCAGGACACACTGTTGCACAGATGGACACCCTGTACAGAGAAGAAACCAATATATATGTGAACAAAATTCACCAGAACGTTTCTCAAAAAAGCAAGATGCTTTGTGGCCGCCAGCAAGTTTCAATTATTATTTAATCTTATTCTGGGTGTTAAGTTTTTATCATTCACATGACAGCAAACTATTTTTCCCAACGAGGGGAGTTGGACTAAAGGAACAGTATTCAAGATTTATATTTTGTTCCTATTGGGGAGATTTTTTTTCTCCCTTGTGTGGAGATTCAAATTTAAAATACTGTGTCAACACAGAAAGAAAATCTGTCCACACTAAACTAAGCTGTAACCAGGGAAAAGAGAAATGATCAGGACACGAAATGAGAAACGTACCCAAACGGTTCATGAAAGCCATCCAGGACTGGCAAGTCTCACTGAAAACCGGATGCAAAATTCCAACATCTCCCTCCTCTAGCTGATAAGTCCGACGTCTATCAAGGGAAAATATCAAAGTCCAAGTGGTTCAAGGATAAAACAGATCCATGGAGGAAAAATCAATGGGTGGGGGAGAAACAGATCTCTTGCTCACCGTCATCTCAATTACCCAGGGTTTACACTATTATCTGTAGCTACTAGCACCTGGTTGTCCTATTACTCAGATTAGGCCCCTTTTGAGGATGTGGGAGTTTCATGCACTGTACACCCCACTACATTAAAAAGAGTGAAGGATTTGGCATGGAAGAAAGAAGCCCTCCCACAATTTCCTAGAAGATGATGTGGATGGAAGCTATCGTGCTTGCCTTTGGCTCTGCTCCTGCTCAGATGCAGCGCGTTCCTGGCTTGAGTGCTGCTTTACACTTTCAGTCTTATGGCGACGGCGACTGCGATTCTCTTCGGGTCGCTCCAACACAATGTCATCTGTAGTCTTGGGGCTTCCTTGGTCTGCCATTTCTGGTTTGCTCTGATAATTAAGACAGAGCACAGGGAAACTTGTGAGTTAAGCTTCTGTATTAGACGAGCTTTCATACTGCCACATTCTACTTTGATATGGTCTTTTTCAAAAATCAAAAAACATTCCACTAATCCACACATAATACGATACAAATATATTATTCTGCAACTATAACATTCATCACATATTATGGGTGTAATTTGAAACAGGTATACAATTATGCCACTAGGCCAGAAGCCTTTTCCGGAACTCCTTTATGGCAGAAGTGGGCAACTAAGGCAACTTTATGACCTGTAGACTTCAACTCCCAGAATTCTTCAGCCAGCATGGAACAGTTGAAGTCCACCATTGCCATAGTTGCCCACCCCTGCTTTATGGGGTAAATTTCAAAGTATTTCCTGGAACTGTGAGACATTAGGCAGAAAAGTACCTCTTAACAGTCCGGGGCTGAAAATTATAATATTGAATTATAAAGCATGTAGTGGATAATAACATTATGGCTAGAGTACTGACTATCTTAAGAAGTGCTTAGGTTTGCTCACTGCTGTAACAGTTCTTCGATTTAGTTTCTGTTTGTGAGTTTTGACCCTTCCCTTTTGCACTCAAAACAGCTCTCCCTCCATTTTCCAGTCATTACCAGCTTATCCCAGAAGCTCCGTCGTCCCATCTTGCTTGTAGGTGTGACAGGTTCACCCAAACTTGTGGTGGGCACTGAGAAGGGCAGAGGTGGAGGGCATGCTCTGCCTCTGGCATGCTGAATCAGTCCTTTTGATTCAGACATTGTCCGGCGCAGGGCTCCTGAAAGTATAGTCTCTGTTACAGCTAGAGAAAATCCCACACTACTCAAACCAGAAACTCCCTCTTTTTCCAGTCACAACTTTTCTCCATAGGAAGAACTCTCTCAAGCCACATGGTTTTCTATGTCTTTTAAAAGCTGTTTTAGCTCCAATGAATCTCTTATTGTTTTATGTGGCATAAAAAGTGAAAAAGAAGTTGACAAAAAGCAATCATAAATGTTGGAAAAGACCTATAACACCATGGTAAGCTGTATCCCTTTGAACATAACTATTCCTTTAATCTTTAATCTTTAACAAAATTTCTCTACCGCCCCTCTCCCGAAGGACTCGGGTGGTGCACAGCCATTTAAAAATAAGACATATAACCTTCTCCACCACTCTTCTTTCCCATTCCTCACTTCCTGGAGAAGGTTAGAAGGTGGACAGAGGAGAGGAAGGGGGGTCGAGATGGGGA
>JANHFJ010003247.1:43060-56228 GCA_032468195.1 Cerberus rynchops
CCCCCCACCCTCTCCTCCAGCAGTCCGTCCGCTCTGCTTGGTGGGGGGGGGAGCGGCTCGGCCCCGCTCCCCAGCAAGCCTCACCCAGTCATCTGTGGCCGCCTCCACCCGACTTCGCACAGCCGTGCTCCTTCTGCTCTTCACCACCCAACCTCGCGCAGCCGTGGATTTGCCTCTCCCTTCCCGCCACTTGCCAGCGCAAGCATGCACTCCATCTGCCCGCCCCCAAGCAGAGCGGACGGGCTGCTGGAGGAGAGGGGGGGAACGGCTCGGGGGGGAACGGCAGACATCACGGGCCGGGTAAATGCGCTCCATGGGCCGCATGTGTCCCGCGGGCCGTAGTTTGAGGACCCATGATTTTGCGATCGACCTATTGGGCACCCCCAGTATACAGTATACAGAAATAGAAAAATGGGTTGTTTTAAAAGGGAAGATATGGTATTGCACTAAATCTTTTTTAGTGTGATTGCCTGTTAGGTCTATGCTTGCTTTTTAATAATTTATAATGTTACTTAATTTGGAAACTGATTTGGTAGTTTTCAATTTGCTATAAGCTATTTTCTGCTTTCATTTTATACCAAAATTTAGAGTATAACATCTCAAATCAATAAACTAGTAAAAATAAAAATAAAATAGTTACCAGGCAGGTGGGAAATCATAATTCAATATAAACTTTTATATGCAGAGGTGCATTTTCTTTAAAAAAATTATTTTGAAACTATAATCTATTCCTGTTCATGTGTATGAACAGTAAATTTTGCTTCAGTTTGCTAAAAACTTTTCAATTACAGAAATTTGTATAAGCAAAGATGGTGTTATAGAGAACAACACTGGTATAGCACCTAAGGGATCAGGCTAGAAACGTGTAAATTGTAATCCTGTATTAGCACAAAATCCTTGGATGACCTTGGACCAATCACTCTCTCAGCCCTAGGAAAGAGACAATGGCAAACCACTTTGGAAATTTTGCCAAGAAAACTGCAGGAATTTGTGTCCAGGTAGTTAACAGGACTCAAAAACTGATTTGAAGGCACACATGCATGTGCACAAGCCCAAACCCACATACATACAATATATATATATACCCAGGTTCAAATCCCATAAGGGTATGACCGGCTGATGATAGCAAATAAGCTTGAAATAGATCTATATCGGCCTCCCTGAATTTTTAAAATACCAGCAATAAAAACATTTAACCAATATATATTCCAATCACCCATCATCACTAAAGCAAAATTACAAATTTCCCTAGCCTCTGGTGTGTTTGAAAAGCTAAGTTTTAAAAGCTTTTCTAAAAGACAGCAGGGTTAGGGTTAAATGGATCTGGAATGGAATGGGGAATGATATCAAACAGTATTAAATGCACAGTCCCCTGAAATAGCTATTGGTGGAGTTATGGGGGGGAGGAAAGTAAGCGCTTCAAATTTAATTGGGGAAATGAAATCCTCTCAAAATCAACTTCTATTGTTTTCATACTCCAGCTCTGTTCATAATTGTGCCCAACAACATCCCGCACCCCCCACCTTTAGGACCTGGAGTAAGGAAAAATTGTTTCGCCAGGTTTACATTGCTTTGATGTATATGAGGCAAAATCATGACTAGGAGAAAACCTGAGCTTATATTTATGAGCTTTTATAAGCCATCAAAAGACACATTTTAAGGATAATTAATAATGGGGGAAAGTTAGTATTAAACAAGAGGTCTGATAATAGACACCACAGACGACAAACCATTTGACAGGATATCACTGAAGATGTTGCTACCGAGCAGAAGTTACTACTCTGAGACGTAGGAAAGGCTGCATGATTCCAGGGAAAAATATTTGGAACCTCCACTCAGAGCAAAGAGAGTTTAACTTATGTCATCCTTTTTCTTTGTCAAGATATGTTGCTGTGTACTGGATCTAATGTCAGTTTTAGCATGACCTCCAATTCAACCTAGCATGGGCCCCTTCTTCCATCAACTCCAGCTTAGGTCGATGGAAGACTTTGGAGAATTTGAAAGCAGAGTGGATCTATGGAAAGCTACAAAGAACCAACACTGGATGGGACCAGTGGAGGAGCTGATGCAAGCTGGGAAACATGGAAACCGTTGTACAGATTGTGCATGGGTACAAGAAGATGCAGAGACACTCTGAACAAATGGGGCTATCCAGTTGCTTCTGCTCTTTGCGATTGTGGTGACATGCAGACAACAACACATATGTATACCTGCCCTTTGTTCCTCGATCAGTGTATACTTGAGAACCTCATGGCAGCACGACAAAATGCAATGAATGTTCTAGTTTTCGGGCAAGATCTGTTTAATTTGTACATATTTTAATCTTTTATTTTATATCTTAAATTTTAGGTCATATAGTATGCCTTATTTTAATTGTGATGCTCCTGACATGAATAAACCATTAACCTTTTAAGTTCTCTCTTCTTTTCGGGTGCTTTAATTGGCAGTGTAATTGCATCAGTTTTAAACATTAATATTATTCATGTATTATGTTGCTTCCCATACTATTAATACAACCTATGCAGAATGTGATGTTTCACAAGTCTATAGTCAGATTTATTAATTTCAATAGGTTGTCTAGTTGAAGAGCTGTATAACTATAAGAAAATAAAATAGCATGAGTAACTGCACTATATAGGGTATCTGGATAAGGAACAGCTGTGATGGGTGGGATCAAGCAATTAGATTATATGCAAAATAAGATTTTTTTTCTAGTTTATTTGTTTCTGATGTTACCATTGGAGTAAAGATATGCTTAAATAGCTTTTAAAAAGATAAAAACCTCTTAAAATATATTTCTGAAATCTTACGCATATGTTTTTTAAATATTTTTTTAAAATAAAGTAATTCTGAATTTTAACCCATGGCTAACAGGTGGCATTCAATGAATCCTGTCAGGCACATTAACATGAGTATCATGTAGCTTAACAGATGGCATCTAAGTCAATTCACTTGTGGTGATAAATTCACACTCACCTGATAAATCTCTTAATTGCCATTTGTTCTTTTGTATCTGTTCATTGTTACATGCAATATGATAGGTCCAATCTGTTCTCTTATCAACCAGACTTTTAGACAAATTAACCTCAGAGGTACCCACGTGATTTGGTGCTGAGCACTATGGAAAGACCCTCAGTAGAGGAGGGGGCAGCTCGCCAGTTATGCAAAGGAAACTGGGCATCAAACAATTAGTCAAGAGCCAAAGTGGTGCTTCTTGCACAAATGAGCAAACCGCAGTTACTGTGACAAGTGCTTCAATTTGTAATTCTGTGTAAGGAAATTAATAGGGTTGCATGAAGAGACCAGAACCCCAACCACATAAACGCCATGTGTCCCATGCACATAAAAAGATGAGACCAAGCTTTTCTCCTATCCAAATATGCAAGACACCAAAACTTGGAGAAGGGAACTGGCAGCCTTTAATTTAGTCTAGTTAACATTTACTATTTCCTTCATTGTCCACGGCTACTTATAAGGAGATGCAAAGTGAAAGGTTTTAATTGTAAATAATGGGCACACTGTTTTAATATTAATCATGCAATGCATTAATGCCAAAGAAAGTTTTTCTGCAGCATTTTACACCTCTCACTTACATATTAATATAAAATAGCTGCCTGTGGGATAGCAAAACAAAAACAGCCCTCCCCCACAAAATTTGCCCAGAATTCCCAGCAAATATGCATCAGCATATTTTTAAGCAAAAATATGGATAAAGATTATAGCATTTGATATATTTCTAATATGACAATCAGAACTTATTTTTGAACATTTTTCCTAACTAAAATAACTGAACGAAAGCTACAGTAAATGGGATGTGCAGCTTGGTTTAAAGGTAATACAATGAAAGCAATGGACAAAACAATTAACTGTGTTTACTCTAGGAAGAATACTGTGTTCCCATAATAAATCCATGGATTTTGATCCAATTTAGTATATGAAACATCACTACAAAATAGATGACTTCATGCCTCTCGTAACTCTAGCGAACCAGAGGACCCACATCTCTTGATAATGCTAGCTTGTAGAGAACAATATTTACTGGGATAATTGCTATTCAAATTAAAGAGATGAAGAAAGAGGAAACTCTGGATGAAATTTACCAGCCCTTTGCTTCCCTCCTCCCTAATTTTAACCAAATCATCCCCTTCTAAGACCTCTAAAATCACAATAGCTAAGGGGGCAGACACAAAAAGAGAAGGGCACTGGCCTCCCCTGAAACATGAACAAAGCAATTCTTCATTAGGTCAAAGAGATGTTGACAGCAGCAGGCAATCTTTTGGTGTTTTTTAAAGGGAAGGTCTTTTAATATTAGTGCAGTCTATTTGCTAGAGAGAGATCAAACTTTGCTAAATTGCCCTCCAGGCATGGAAAAGCCTTTGAATACATTTTTTCGGTCTCCACCCCCTATATACTAGAATCACATTCTTCTAAGCCTGATGGGGGAAAAAAATTGAAAAAAGCATTATAATGCCCCCTGATGTCAAGTTTGTAGCATTATTATTTTTGGATGCCGTCGTCGACATAAAATAAAAACAAAATGTGTATTTTTTCTGTATTTTTTCACACTGGTGCATGACAGCAGCCAACCATTTAAAAATAAAATGAGTTCTACCCCTCCTTCTCTTGCTAGGGCAGTGAGCTCCTGTAAGGGCATGTATTACTCACTTCATTTTCCCTTGAAATATCTTTTGAAGTTCTTTTTTTTTTTTTTTAGAGAGGAAAAAGGAAAGGCTAGGGTTGACTCTGCAAGACCCCTGTATTTATTCACACTTATTGTGCATGACTGTAGACTGGTAAATCATATTAGCAGCCCGTCTCCCCATCAAGCTGCTACTTGCTTTTCAGCCCTGGGAAGGTTCAACAAATCAACAGGAGCACGGAAAACAGAACATCAGTCTAATCTAGTGTTTAAGGTGAAGTTTTCAAACCCAATCTAAGAAGATCTTTAGAGCAAGTAACAAGCTGAAGGGCTCAGAAGGTGGTATTGACAATGAAAGAGTGCTGAAATATTGAGAAGCGCAGCACTTGTGCATTTTTAATAACAAGAGGGTCAACAAGGACACAGCCCCCTCCGTGCCAATAGTTGCCACCGCCTATGGAAATTGCCACGCCAGAGCCATATAAACGCTTTCAGTTCATCAGCCGTCTTAAACATCCTACACCTCCTCAGTGGACCTTTAGTCTTGAATTAACAAACCAAAGCAATGAAAGAGGGTGCAGGCTGAATGGCTGGCATTGATCCCCAACTGTGTTCAGCACTGCTACAAGCCCTGAAAAACTCTCTCTATTGTCAATAGAAATTGACAAACCCTCCTCTCCTAAATAGTACAGCTGAGCCAGGCTGGATCCACGCAGCTGTAAAGGGCTCCACTCCCAGGGTCCGGGAACACTAACAATAGAACAAGCATGAGCTCTTTGTCAGCTGCAGACTCGGCAATTTTCTAACAAGGATTAAAGTTGTTTCTCGGCAGTGTTAGTGAAAAGAGATTTAGCAACATACCGAGCTTTCTTAGGCAAGTTAAAGAGAAGTAGTTAAGGAATTTCATTATTCCGTTGACTATTGGGAAAATACAAAACAAATATGTTCAATATTCACAATCCTTATCTCCCTCTTTTCTCTCAATTCTTTCTAATGTTTTGAAAGCAATTAATTAGATGTACTAACTTGTCTCTTGCAATCATGCACTCCAGATTTCGCCCTCTCTCTTTCTCTTCTTTATTTCTTTTCTATTTTTTTTTAAAAGATGCAGCTGTTTGCTACCTGGAATGAAAACTCTACATGTAGTAATACACAAAGCGGCAGTCCATTCAGCTCCGATATTTCTATTTCTGAATCACTGGACCACATACAGTTTTTCTTTAGGTTGGTTCTTCTGGCAACCGCCACTGACAGAATGTGTTTTTTGATGAAGAGGAGGGCAAGAAATGGTACTTTTGTTTAAGACGGATCAGCACTTTTGTTCTGTATGAAGGCACAAAGTGGCAATGATAAAATTAACAGAGGAGCACAAAGGTAGCCCCCAATTTTAAAGTTGATTGAATAATTAGGAGCTGTTATTATAAAAATCCTAATAGATTAGATACACTCATAATAAAGGCTACATATTCCTCTGAAAAGCCTGCTGATTAAAATAGACAATACCTAAATACTATGTTGCTGAATACAAGACTTTGCCTTTTTGGATGCTAGAATATTTCTAACACCTCACTCCTGGACAAAAATGTAGTACTGATCAGACATTAAAAACACATTTGAACATTCTGAAAGGATTTAGAGAAGGTGATTTAATCCAGGGTAGACAGGAAAGAAAAATAAAATAGTATTTAAGGAGACAAAGCTAGAATCATTCCGCGAAAAAGTAAAAAACTGTATAGCACAATCTGTATTTAAAGGATTTTATGTTATATATGATCTCTGAAAAAAAAAACAGCTATCTGTACATTATAGAATATTTTTAATACGCTTTTATTTATATACCTCTCTGCTCCCAGTATATTTCCAGCAAACATGTCAAGGAGGACGTGACTGATCAAAATGGAAACATCTCATAACATACATAAATCTCATCATTCACCATTTAAGTTTCTTTCATATATTTATGTGCTTTGCAAAATTACATTTTTTCAAACATAAGCAACATGGATGCATAAAATGCTTTCAAATCTGACTTGAAATAAAAAGAAAATATAATTTGAAAAATTATCCCAGAACATTTTAGATGCTTAAATATTTACATTTATGATAGAACGTTATGGACCACTATAATAAGTATGTCAATTATTTCCAAGTATATCAGATGGCCATGCAAAAAATATCACAGCAAATGACTCATTTGAAGTGTTCTTCATTATCCAGGTGGTTCAAAATTAACATCTTATTAAGCCTCTTGACTTTTCTCTTAAATTTTGACTTTTACCATTGAAACTGCCTATTGACTGAATGCAATCTTCTATTATGGCAAATTCACCCCACTGATTATCATAGATTGGCTAATTTATAGTTTCCTAATCTCTATCAACGCACTTGAAATGAATATTGGCTAAAAGCAATTCTGCTTGTGTTAGCGTGCAATGCTAGATCACATCTCTAAAGCACTGCATTTGTGTCAGAATTAATTTTACACAATTATTCTGTTTATTTGTAATTACGTTACATTAGTATCAGGACAGGAGCGCTGCTGTTGTGTCTGTGTGAATGGGACAGCTGATTCCCACACAGAATAATAACTTCTAAACCATGTGAAGTTTCTAAATGATTTAAATCACGGTTATGACATCCACATGCTTCATTCTGGATTTTCAAGACAGATGGCTAAAATGTTGGAGAAAGAAAACCAGCCAGAGAGGAATCTCTGGTGCATTTGCTCATGTGCCTGATCTTTCCACCCTCCCCCTCCATCAACCTATTATAGTTTCTGCCAATAGCAATACTTCATAGCCTCAGAAATAAAGGAAATGGTGGGGATTTATTTCTCAGCAGCTATAGTGGGGACAAAAAAAGATTTTGCCTTGAAGCCCATTATGCTGACAGTTCTTTTCAGGATAGTTGCTTGGAGCCCAAGCAACTGGTTACAAAGTCAGTTTCCAAATTATCTCCTTTGGCTTCACACTGAAAACATTTTAATGGTCATCTGCCATTTAATGTGCATACTGTTTATTCAACATACATTTAATAGACTATAAAATTCAGGAGTTCTGGTATATACATATACTGTACACACACACACACACACACACACACACACACACACACACACACACACACACGTGGAACTTCAGCAATAGATTTTACTAAATATTCATGGCAGCGGTCTTGAACATGAAGGCTGTGATACTCATGTAAAAATGTGAACACTGCAGTTGGCATATGCAAGGTTCTTTAATAAGAGTTCTAATTTCTAACACATTGTTTTGCACATCTCCTTTCCTCAACAATTTGTTTTCCAATCTAATCTTTTACTATTGTTTATTTCAAAAAAGGATCTCACTGGAGAAATTAACTTGAGTTAGCAGATAGCAAGGAAGGAGGCAGTGCTATTTTAAAAATCAGAAATATATCCAAAGCAGGAAAAGTAGCCCTGAATTTGGGACCTGATTCTCAAACTAGCCCCACTACCAAGAGAGAATCTAGGACCATACCAAATTGGCAAGGACATATATAACCCCCTCATGTGCTTAAAAACAGGGTTAGCCTAACCTAGGCTCATTTTGTCATTCTTCTGAAATGCTTTTCAATTTTGGTGAAAGGAAAAACAGTAATTACTATAAAAATAGGTTTTTAAAAATGATATTGCCCCCCTCTTTAGAGTAGACAGCTCATTGCATCAGGGTCTGAAATAGCTAACTTAAAAAAATAAAGTCACTAATATTTATCTTTTAAAGCAAGCTCATGTTTGCGTGATCAAATACCACTAAAAATATTCATTTATTCTATGATATGAAATCCCTCCCCCAACTGCATAATAGGTAGGTATTTGTAAACATATTTCATAATCACTTTCACCCTTAACCAACTGAATCCATTGGAGTTAAGGGAATCACAGAATATCCAAAGTACATTTGCTGTCTTCTTATGTAAATTCCTTGCCTTTCTTTGATTACTATGAAATAAGCACCCCCACCAAAGACCAACTCAATAGAATTATAATGAATTAAGAAACAGAAGTTATTATTTTTTAATAAAAGAGATAGCATGGCATTTTCTTTAACGAAATTAGACAGGGCAACACAGTTTATATTCTCTTTTATGTCTATGGCAAACTTTTTTCCATTGTGAAGACCTGTAAAACTATTGCAGTATAACTGCCCTCTGCAACTGTGAATACCAACTGGCTATAACTTCCTACAAGTTCCCAATCTTTTCTTTGAAAATTACTACATTCTCACTGCAAAGAGCTTCATTTAAAGCCCTTGGTTGGCAGTGCAATACCTGTGGAGATGGCATACATGACTCCTTCACATAATGTCTGCAAAGCCCCAATTTAAAGGGTCATAAGAATACATTTTGTGGCTCAAATAAAGAATGCTAAACTCTTGCAACATTTGATGAAGAGTTGTAAGAAGATGTGAGTTAGCTTTCCAAATTTTCTAATTATAACTCCCATCAGCTTCAGCCAACACAAGCAGTGGGATGAGCAATGAGCATTGGGATTGTAAATCAGGACTATTTGGAGGGCCAGAGGTCCCCATTCCTCCAAGTCTCAAGAGGTCAAACTCCACTTTCCTAATTGACAAGATGCCACATTAATCACACTGCTTTTATTTTTTTTTCTGTCTTTCCCCTTTTTTCTTAGTGTCTTGAATTTCTGCATAGTTCCATAGTTACTCAACTACAATGCTTCTGTTTCTCAAAAATGTTTGAGTCATGCTTTTGGCCACAGTCAGCAGTTGATCATTTAATTTCACCCAGAAGAAATGAACTTGAACTGTTTAAATGTCTTAATAGATTCTTACTGTAACAAATGTTAAATATTTGGTTCATGTGTTCAATAAGCTTTGAAAAGATGCTTGGTGGGGGGGGAGAAGAGCTCCTTTTATTTGATCTATGATTTTGATCTATGATTTCACAGCAAAATTATTGGCTATGAATAGTGGCAAACTTTTAAAAAGCTAGCTTCACACATGCAGGGTTCATAGTAAAGGCACAAGAAATGCATAGTTGGTTGCAGAAACTGTGAGCTTCTCCTGCTGATTAAGTGTATATATATTTACAGTACATGAGGAAATCAATAAACCCTCAATGGGGCCTTTGCCTGGCATTTCATGGTGGAAAACATATGACCTAAGACAATCCAAATGGTAGAGAACCTATTGATTTTTCTTTACTACACAGAGGACAGCAGGCTCAGTTAACACTTTCTATCAGATTTACCCAGAGTTTCAGAGCTGTTGCCGCTGGATGCATTCTATTGATCTCTGTAAGGTACTTCTATACTATTTTTAAAGACACCACAGTAAAATGTATATGTAATTATGATTCTCTTTTTGTTTTTATCCCTGGAGACAAACACAGCATTTTCAGTTGGTGGGTTTAATTCTAAATTAAAGAATTAAGAAGGGTTCTCTTTCCCTCTCAAACATTATGGTCATAGTAGCTATATTTTTTTTAAAGGAAGACAATGTGGTTCATTTAAAACTAATTTCTAAAACCATTTTTCTGTTTTAAAAGTTTATTTATTTGTTAAATTAGCTTATTACTAAATTTATTTGTACACATTCATGTACTTAAAAATCATAATGATGTCAAAGCACTGCATACAAAATTATTCCATGATTCAAATGCATTTTATAATGCTAAACAAATGTTATGAAATTTTAAATCTCCAGTCATAAAATACATGACAAAGCTGTTTGAAAAGAATACTATCAAGATTTTTTGGGGGAATGTAACTATTTCACTGAACACATTTTCTTTCTCTTTTCTTCAACAGCATGCAAACTATATTTTAATTTACACAAATACCCCAAATTGCTTTTGGGAGGATTCCAAAAACATTGGAAGAGGTCAAAGAGATGACAAGATTATGTTTCTGAAGAAGAAATGGTGGGACTCATTCTAAAAGTGTAACCTGATGATTGAATTGTGAAAGGAATGATTGCTCACTAAGAGAAAAGAGTTATACTTAACTTGATCAACTTGAGTAATATAAAGAAAGCCAAGATATAAAAAACACTATAGGTTTTATCTGGATGAGTTAACATGGATCCGAAACCCTAAGGCTAATGTATCAATCTAGAACCTATTCTGACAAGATAACAAATTAAAGACCATCAAACCATTACTCTAATTCAGGGGCATGAAAACATTAGTGGTATTAAGAATCTTCAAACTGTAGTTCAATTCTGAAACCAGGTTCAAGGCAAAAAAAAGTATTAGGATAAACAGAATAGTGTGAATTTTCTTAGCATTACATATTGAGATCTTAATTCTGAAAAAGTAAGCGGGAAAAGTACCTTAGAGTTGTAATTTATTAAGCAAGTAAAAAATAGAACAAACACATACGTAAAAGAGTTTGGAGACACTTTATGAAAATTTGACTTGAATTTTCATGAAGTTTTAAAAAATAAACTATTTAATTCTAAAAACGTAGTTTAATATATTATTATAAAACATTATTTTATTTGATATTTACTTTCTCCTCTACGATTGGCAGAGAATAAATACCAAGAAAACAAATTTTTCATTGTTTCATCTTTACAAAGTGTGGTACAAAATTCCAGAGTTATTATTTTATACATTAAAGCAGACTCACGTATATAATAAAAGATGGAATATTACGAAGAATTGGAAATGTATTTCATAAGTGACTCACTGACAAAGCAGACTATTAAGCCTACCGGCTGCCCTTCCTCCGCTTATTTTAGTAATGTTTGTGAGGAATTCGCATAGGCCCTAGTGAGAAAATAGGGGGCTGTTCCCAACAGTGTCTGTGAATTGTGCTTTGTGCCTGCACACGCGTACGCATGTGTGTGAGGTTGCTTTCTCCCACAACAGTCTGTTAACATGTTTGAAAATTTACAAGATTTGCTCTTTCATGCTCTATAGGGAAAACCTGATGCTACAAAGCGTGTTAAAGGAGTCAATTATTTTGCTCCCTTAAATAAAGAATCTCAGACGGATTCTTATATTCTTTTATTGTCTACGGCAGCCTTAAAAAAAATTAGGCATAATTAAAGGTGAGTTAAAGCTCAGTAGAAATGTAAAGAGTATCAGCAAATCTGAGCACTGCTCAGCTTTTGAATTTCTTTCTTTCTACCTTTCTTTTTACTTCTCAGTTCTTTTAAATGGTTTTCTATGGCAAGAACATTTTTCTTAATTAGTCACAGCTAATTAGTGTTCTGGCATAGACAAGTAATCAGAAATGTCAGAGCTACAAGGCTACATCTCCCTAATCCTTTGATAATAATTTAGCCTCCTGGGAGGGCCTCAAGCTGCGGTAAGTAGTAGTTGACAATAAGGCAAAATTAGGTGGGCAGCAGACCATTAGGACAGAAAAATAAAAAGCACTACCAAGTCCTGCTGAGCACCATCAGGCAACTAACTGCATTGCCAGATGAGGTGCCTGTTTAAGCCTGTGTTGTTAATTAGCTGATTCTACCAGACCTGCCACATATGTCCAGGTGCATCAGGAAAAAAACCCCAAGAAATCTATTTTTGGGGTTGTGCCAAGTGACAGTTATGTTCCTATCCAGTTTCTGGAAACCTGATAGCAGAAGTCCACATATTTTCTGAAGATTATTTTGATTTATCAAAGAAATAAGCAGCTCAACACGCTACAATGCATTATCTTGTGGAGTTTCTCTGGGAATTAGGTACGCTTCACTCAGATTTCTTAGACCTCCATTCCCATGCAGGTTTTGGATGCGAGAAGAGGACTTTCGAACAGCTTCCCACCCAGTTTTAACTTGCAGGTGTTGTCCTGGCATATAATTGAGATCAAAAGAAGAACGTTTTTGTCAAAGCTCACACCTACAAATGATAATTTAACACAGAAAATGATGATGAACTGAAACTAACTTGACAGACTGTAATCTGAGAATGAGCGATTTAGAACACTGTCATTTACGGTACATTTTGAGGGAGAAAAAACAACCAACTCTCCAAACGTTTTCACTAAACGTGAGTTGTTTGTAAGATATACTTCAAAGTGATCAATAAAAAAGTCTACTGACAGCAGCTATTCTTCTATCATTCAACAAATGCCCCCCAAAAGACATACAGATACTATGTTAGGTGTTTTCAATATAATGATCAAAATTTTAGCACTGAATATTTAAAATCATTTTGTAGTTCTTCATAGTATGACTGGTAACTTTGGATTGCTTCAGATTTAATAGGACTTTTGAAGAAAGGATACTATAGAAAAGTAATACATATTTTAAGATTCATGGCTGAGAATTAATATTGCAGACTCTGTAGGATAAAAACAAAGTTCTGAAAAATGAAATGTACTTTCACTAGGAGGTCTCATAAATAAAGCCTTTAACTTGAAAACAATGTTGAAGGATTTAAATAGGATTTTAAAATGTGCAAAAATAGTACAATATATGAATTTGTTGCTTTATCTGAAAAAAAAAAGTAATTCCAAATGTTTCTAAGCCACAATGCAGTCTTACCTACGCTTCAATTTGAAATATGAATTTGTTATATAACTTGTTGGTAATAGGT
>JANHFJ010003247.1:58378-73553 GCA_032468195.1 Cerberus rynchops
CCCCCCCCCCCAACACGGGAGCTGTATCGGTTGTAAGGACATCAGAAGCAGTTTGGGCCCTTCGCATCAACGTAAGGGAACATTTCCCTTATGTGGGCATACAAGCATCACATCTGTGATGCTTGTATACCCACATCAAAACGGTCCTTGATCCCCCACACTTTCTCCCTTCAACTTAAGATCCGGCAAAAAGAAATTTTCTATTTTTAACCCTCCGTTCAAGAGATCCCTGAGTTGCTTT
Organism: Cerberus rynchops; assembly: GCA_032468195.1. Classification (NCBI taxonomy): domain Eukaryota; kingdom Metazoa; phylum Chordata; class Lepidosauria; order Squamata; family Homalopsidae; genus Cerberus; species Cerberus rynchops. The sequence continues at coordinate 58,620 of JANHFJ010003247.1, forward strand.
TTCTTCTAATTGAACGCGCAGAGACAAACCTTTTTGGAGCCGTGCAAAAATAATTAAATGCCATGCTAAGTACAGGCTGAGCATCCTCTCCTTTTTATTCTTGCAGCCACTCAAAAGCAGCAAAATTTAAGCAATAAAATAAAATAAAATAAAAATTAAGTGGCACCCGAGCCACTCAGAAACGGATGCTTTATAGAAAGATAATCCTTGTGGATTTGTTGTGCCTTCATCGTCCGTTCCATGTGGGGATGACTCACTTTTAAACCTGTAATTTTCCAAGCCAGCCTTTGTGTTTAATATTTGTTAAAAAAGAAAAGAAAAAAGAAAAAAAGTTCTCAGGGACAAGGAACAGAATTTAGCAGAAGCCCCTGTAAATAACTCTGGATTGCTTGCAAGAAAGCAGAAAGGCTATTCTGCTCTCCGCCTTTGTTCCTGTGGTTATCAGACTGTCTTTAATCCACCAGATTTTCCTGCCTCGTTTACTGTCAGCATCGTGCTTAGGAAGTCTAGACAGAACAAAAAGTCCCATTATAGATTCACAGCCCCCTGTAAAATCTGGGGAAAGCCGGTCTTTGGGTGGGTGTGGTAAAACGGGAACGGCAGAGCGCAGAAATAAAATGCAAGGAAATGACAAGTGCCAGGGTCAGGTAGTCCTCGACTTACGACTGCAAACGAGTTTATGTTGCTAGGCGAGCTATTTGTTAAGTGGGTTTCGGCCCATTTTACGATTTTTCTCACCGTGTTTGTTAAGTGAATCCCTGCGGTCATTAAATGAGTCACACGGTTAAGTGAATCTGGCTTCCCCGTTGACTTTGCTTGTCGGAAGGTTGCAAAACACATGAACTGTTGGTTGGGGATTTTAAATTGGTTTTTTTAATTATTTAAATATGTAATTTTTAAATTGTTTTTAAATTTTATAATCAGATTAATCGGTCTTAATGTAATTAATTTTAACTGGATTTTAAATTGTTTATATGCATGTTTTACTTGGCTGTGCACTGCCCCGAGTCCTTCGGGAGAGGGGGCGGTATGTATGTATGTATGTATGTATGTATGTATGTATGTATGTATGTATGTATGTATGAATGAATGAATGAATGAATGTATCAGAGCTCCATTTAAATCCATTCATTTTAAGGTCAGTTTATAGTTCTGGGTTTAGCTTAGAGTGCTCATATCACATACTTTGTCTGAATCTGGATACATTTAAATCCATGCAATGTTCAAAATAAGTCATATTTCAAAGATTGAAATGTGGTTTTACTTTCACTATTTGTATTATAAGGAAACCGTCAGATACTAATAATTTATGATAATGTAACACTTAGCTCACTGCAAAACGTAAATATTTTGCAAAACAAAAACGTAAAAATACAGAATTAAAACAAAAGAAGTCAGGACAAAAAGAAAAAACATTCTAAAGTAAAATAAAAGTTGGAGCATATGTGTTACACACAAAAACAAATTTACAAACACTTACCCAATAAAACATCACCAGCCAGTTTCTCATAGATAACCCAGAAGCTCAGAGTTGATACCAAATGCAAGAATGTTAAGCCTATATGGTTTCACTTTGATCAATTTCATTATATTTTTAAGTAGGGTTGTTTATTTATAATTGCTTAAAAATAAATTTCAGCTTTATTACATACTGATTCTAGCAGTCTAATAAGTAAAAGGCACAATCTATTAAAGAAATGTTAGACTTTTGCTATTAGATTGTCTTAACCATAATAATTGACCAAATTTGCATTCATGCCGTTTTTACCTGCTGAATGCTCCGTCTTCTTGATAATTCTTCATATACTGTATTTGATTATGACTATCATAACTCTTTAATTATGTCTAAGCTCTGGATTTATAAATTAAATACAAAGTGATGAACCACAAGAATGTTAACAAATCGAAAAAAAAACCTTAAAAGAAATATGCCATTCAAGACTACACAACCCATTCTGTAATAACATTCTCAGCTTGAAACTCTGCTTCCTTTTCAAAACAGACATTGTTCTCCCTATTTATTGTACAAATGACAATATGTCAGACTGATATGTAACCTGAAGAAATGCTCAGAAGCATTGTTATTTCAGGAAAAAGCATGTATATGGATCAAGAAGCATGTTTTCCACAGAAATAATATTTTTAATGAGCAATATTCACCTCTGACATATGACCAGGTTAACACCAGCTAATTTTATTTTTTTAAGTCAGATACTTTAGCGTCTCATTTAAAAAGCTTAAAGCCAATTAAAACTCCACCAGAACAGATAGAATTTAGTGCATTATAAACATTTCCAACAGAAATGTGAATGCATGCTTACTCAAATTATTGAAAGCACTTTCTAAAAGAGCCCTAACCAAACATCACTCAGTACAAAAGCATATGAGGCAAAGTTGCAGTTATAGTTTTATTTTAGAAATAGATGAAGCACAGATGTAGAGAATCTTAGGAATTATAGGCCAATGATAGCAATGTTTATTAATTAAAACTGTTAAACTGCTCTTTATCTCTGGAGATATTAGGGCAGTCTAGAAATATAATTATAATATAAAACTCTAAACCCTGTATCATAAGAGACAAAAACAATTAATTAATACAGTTTGACAAGCACAATGCTTAGAGTTAGCTCATGAATACCTCTACTAATTCCAGTCCAATATCCACGATGTGAAGGACTTCAGAGTTGGATACCAGAATTGACATCAAAGTATTAAGACCACTTTTTAAAGGGAAGAAACTATAACAGATATTTGGATCCAAAATCGTAGATCTTGAAAAGCAAGAAGAAATAACTTGAACTGGGTGTAAAAGCAAATGTATTCTTATGGAAATTGGCCCACATGCATGTATGTTTCAAAGTTCATCAGGTCTTAGTAAACCAGGTAGTTGGATACAACAGTATTAAAGAAAAAAGGAGACCATGGAACAATAATTTCAATTTCATTTAATCTCACAAAACCTAAGGTAAACTTTACAATCAATGGAATAGAATCTACGTTACTGGGAAATTGAAGTACATGCAAAAATCTGTAAAAAGTTATTTAAGTGTCTCAGGGAAGACCATCTCAAAGCTCTCCAACCCAGTCCCAACTCTGCAGAACAATGGCCTCAGTCACTTTTCCCAGACATGGTATGATCGTGATTAAAAAGTCAAACATTAATTCTAACTTGATTCTCAAGATTGAAGAAACTATGCCTTGGCAAAAGACAAAACAGTAAGTCCTCCAGTGTGATAGAGACACTGGTTACTCGTTTTGTAACCTGAGTTCATCTAAGTTCAAAAGCATTCTTCCAAAAAGCTTTTATAGTTTATAAAACTATAATAAGACTATTATAGTTTTCAGGAAGAAGGTTTTTTTTATACTACAAAGATATATTGATAGTGAAGCCTATGTAACTTTTTTGCTTCCCTGGGATAGTTTTTTGTTTCAGTGTGGTGTGCAGGGAGAAAAAAAAAAGAGAAAAATGGAGGAAAAAAGGGTCTATGGAGGAATACATAGAAGTCAGGGAGGAGATTATCTCTCAGGACTTACAGACATAGCCAAGCACTTCCACTTCTTTGCTCTGTGCCACTCAAGCATCTGTTTCATGATGCTCAAAGTCATGACAAAGATGTTGCCCCTGTACAGGTGGAATAATGGCTAAGGATGCAGGCTACCCTTCATGTTTCTAACTCAAATAGACAAGAGACACTCTCATATTAATTACAGTGAAATCTATTACTAAAACTGGAGGAGATGAACAATTCTATCACACCACAGAAAAAGGCAAAAATCTGATTCCCCTTCCTTATGCATGTGCCATTTTACCCACCTACTGTATCTTTACACCCATAGACATTTAAAAATTTGTTTTTAACTGAAGAGTCTTTAAACCCATTCAATCATAATCAAAGAACCTACCTAGTCTGAACTACCTCCAAACCTGTTCCTTATTGTATTTGAGCTGGGAACTATTCACAAGTTAGTATTTACAGAACAAAGAAAACAATCTTTGAATTTATCTATTCATAATTTTAAAAATATCCTTAAATAAACAATACACCTGTTATATGAGACAAATGTAGAAAAGAATGTTAGTGGAGCAACCAGTAATTCAGATTTGACCAGCTTAGTCACATGCACTAAACTTTTTAACAAGGTATTTTGAAACAATATGGAAAATATGTTGAAACAATATTTAAATATGACTAGGAAAAGCTTCCCCGTCTTCAGTTTGAATATCTGAAAGCTACTTTTAGAAGTTTCTTCTCACATGAGATATAATGGTCCAAATGATTTAAGGATGACAGGATGATTTAGTTCCAAAACACTGATGAACCATTATTTTAAAGTACTGTAATTTATTTTCATTCAATCAACCCCTAAAGTATGAAGTATATTTCATACTCCCAGAAAAACAGTTATCAGCCTAATTTCTACAACAAGAAATGGATATGGCCTTTTGCAACAATTTGTAAATTAATTAGGGTTAGACTACTTCAGTTGATAGAAATGTCTGTTTGTAATAGCTCATTCATACATGCTACTTTTTGTAGTCTTGGTGTAAAATATAATTGACTTCTTCCCTTAAAAAAAGTTCATTTATATGTACTAACTATTTGATTTAGCTCTACAGTGATTCTCCCTTAAAACTACTGAACATTTATATATGAATCAGTCCACTGCAGCTGGACATTGACAGAAAGTGTATGGACACATTTTTGTTTAAATCTAGGATCAGATATATATTAAAAATTAGAATGGAATGAAACACAATTTTAGAGCCACTGGAAGATTTAGAAAAGGAGCTAATCTTCACCCATGTGTCTTGTCTAGCAAAGCTGAGTTGAGAACATTTTCACACAATCTGTTCATGGGTACACCACAAGTGAGCAAATATATAATTTGCATCAAACCTGTGTTTAAGCAAATAAGTCTGTAATTATAGGTTGTTTGAGTTTCATTGGTCTAATTCTATGCACTGAATAGCTCAATTACTATTTATTTACATAAGTCATTTAAGTAATTCTATACAGCATATATCTTGATACTGTAGTTGCAGGTGCAATTTGGGTGCATTAAATCCAAAATCTATAAATGGACAACTTTATTTAGACTTCCCAAAATGGTTGAATTTTCCAGATGAGATGAGTAAAAACCTCCCAGAGGATTGGCAATTTTAAGAGTGAAATAGTTAAGCAGCTTATTTTTCTCTTTCGTGGCTTTTTAGAATTTTACCAAGGAGCTTAAAAATACAACAACCTAGAAAATTAAATTACTCACAGCGCTGGAAATATTCCTAAAGCCAGTTTATCAAATCTTGTACTATACCAGCATATATAAAATCAAAACAAATGAACAGTAATTGGCCATAGGCATCTATCATAAGGAGATATAAAATTAAGCTATTGTTTAAATCCAGATATCTTTGGTGTTTATACAATTATTCTTGATCAACAACTCACTTAGTGCCACTGGACTGCATCTGATTAAGACTTTCCTGAGCTTTGTTATACTGAGGCACTTACACTGCATAAATTAGAAAAGCAACATTTTTCGTTTGCTCATAACTTTGCCAGAAAAGGATAGGAAAGCAGCGAGCTTTCCCAGAGCTTTGATCCAAAAGCAGAGTTCACTATGTTATATGAAAAGAGCCAGTAATTTATATTGCATAAGTGCTACTTGTTACCTGACTTTATATTTATAGAAATCCTTTTGAAGATGAAATTTGGACTGTTTTGAAACTGTCACTTGAATTCACTATATATGAAGCAGACACCTGAATATAATTTCAGAAGTTACAAGGTTGAGAAATAGCAATAATAATAGTGTCAACTCTAGTAACAATTGCAATGACTCCAACACAATTATGGTTTAAAAAAAGACGAAAGGTAATGCCATGATAGATAAAGAGTAGAGGCAATATTCAGATATTCCATTTACTTCTACTTTGCTAACTTATAGGAATAATTAACAACAAAAATACTGTACGGTACTATAAAATACCATAGACCCAACAAAATAAATGTAGCCTAACTGTCCATCTGTAGTTCTGAATTTTAAAAAATCCTGTAAAAGCATTGAGTCTCTTCAAATTCCTTCCACTGCCAGAAGGGTGAACAAGGATTGTTACTCAGAAGTTTTAAACATTTAAAAAACAGCAAAGCAAGCTGTGGGAAATAGAAAAAAACACCTTCAAAGTGGACCATATGCTTGTCTATCCACAAAAACTAATGCGAAGTTGGAAATATGGCTCTTAATACTTTGTAAAAATGCCAGCTGAATGAATGAATTTTCTCCCCTTGCAAGAAATCAAGGCTCTTGCAAAATAAATATATAAATAATTTTTCACACATAGTAACACTTAGCTTATTATACCAGATGATATTTTTCTTCTAGAACTGCTTGCAAATGTCTGTAAAAGTGGGAGCCTGAACAAGATGTATTTCAATCAGCCAAGATAAGAAACAACAAACACTGACATGACATATCCATGGCAGAGAATCTTGCGTGGTGAGACCTTGCACAAGTGACATGAGTAAAGTGTCACAGCAAGGGCTGTGAATTGCTGTTATGAAAACATTTGTAAAAAACTTGCATAATTAAATGAAACTGCTAGAAAAGCTTTCTGAAATGCCACGGAGAATGAATGTAAATAAATACCTTCCATGACAAATAAAGTGTTCAAATCTATAGAGGATTCAACTGCGGGAAACTGCAGAAAGTGGGTTTCACAAGGAAAATAGAAGCAGCCGATTTATGAGAGATAGATTGCCCAAAGATAAACAACAGGCTATCAAATCTGATCATTGCAAGAAAAAAGCACAAATAAGTTCTTATTTTGCTGATCGTGTTTTTATTGATCAACAACTGGTATAAAGTTCTGTTCTGGCCTTTTGGGGGAAAAGAGAGAATGAGCAGACTGTAACGACTGGGAAAGAGAAAGTAGACCCAAATGGTTGAAATTGAATAGTGCTTTTGAGACGCAGCAGTCACTAGAATTCTCTGACAATGATTTTCTAACATCTCTTTTATAAATTATGCATGAGAAATTCCAGAATTCTGCAAGCTTGTCGAATTGGTTTGAGTTCTGTCTATTGTGTGAAGCAAGACACTAATATCTGCAAAACTACAATCTCTCTCTCTCTCTCTCTCTCACACACACGTATCAAAAGTATTCTACAAGGAAATTGGACTAAGTTGTTCAGTAGCCAAAGGAATGCAAAAGGAAAATAAAGGATTTATAGGCATTAAGGTTGGAAATAATCAAAACTGGTACTATTGCTGAAAATTTCTCCTGTTTTGTTTTTAGAATTCTCATTTGATTTGATGGGGGGGGGGATTGCTATTGTTCCTACGCTACCTCTTCAGAGAAGGAAAAAAAATACCCCGAGGAACTGCAAGAATTTTTCTGTTTTGAAGTTCTTGTAATTTTGAGGTGGCCAAAAGTAAACATGTAGACAACTTGCCTTTATAGTGAAAGAATGTAATATGCACTGCTGAGTTATGTTACTCAATACATTATTATAGAGCAGATGTATATCCAGAAAGCATCCACCTGTTTATATCCAATCTAAACATATAAAGGAGGTTTACCATGGCATTTCTCCTATGCCACCTAACAATTTAATTTCTTCTCACAGTACATGCAATAGAAAAATGACAATCTTTGTCAAGAGATCAACTCCTTCCAAACTCTCCTAAGCTGAGGAGAGAAAAAAGCAATGCGATAGTATTTCAGCTGTGTCAAGTACCTGAGACTGGAACCTTTTCTCCCAAAAGAAGATAGTTTTGCGATATTAGTAACAAAGGAAACACAATAGCATTATAAAAAAATGGTAGAATTATGAGTGTGGTAGGGATGAAGACATAATCAAAGATGGAAAGATCTGACCCATGCAGTTGAAGAGATATTTCAGCTACCATGAAGATGATGGCCTCTGTAGTTACCTCATAAATGCCCATTGGATATGGTGAACTGGCTACTTAATAGTAGGATGAATCTATAGCTGAAGCAGAATTGACTTGCATCTCAGCAATGTATTGTGTGAATATAAATCCAAGAGACTCTTACAAATCATAAGCTTTCTAGCACTTCATTTTTTTAAAAAAGGCAACGAAGGAATAATAATATCTTCAGTAATTTCATTTCTCAGAAAAAGTACTTTTGAAATCCAAAATAAAGAGTGGTTTGTAAACATTGTGATCCCTAAACTATAAAAATAAGCAGCAGAAGGCAGGTGTTCATAATATTCAACTCTATGAAATACTATTTCTCATTGAGACAGTTACTTACATCAAATAATTTTTCTCATTGAGACAGTTACTTACATCAAATAATTTTTCTATGTACATTTCTTCATTGACTTTATCTCGAAGTATATCTTGATTTTGACGAACAAACATAATGTAAGTATCTGCAAGATCCATCCCTGGTTTCTGTTTTAGTAAGAAAAAGAAAAAAAAAGATGAGAGATATAAGCTACAGAGGTACAACTTGCAGTTTTATTTTTATCATATACATGTGTGTATGTGTATACATATACATGATAAAATGTTCATGTGTGTACATATACATGATAAAATAAAAACCTGCATGCATATGCACATTATTTGTTTATAAAAATTCATTTAAGATTTAAGAGCAATTCAGATTAATTAATTTGGAGCCCAATATCTTTTAATAGGAAGCTGATTCTGCACTATTTTAAAATTTCAAGAAGTTTTGAAATATGTTCAAGAATGCACATTTGAAGCAGCACTGATTTATGTTTATGTATATGTATATGTGTATGTGTATGTATATATGAATATGTATTTATGTATCTGTATATATTCAAGCACATATCTGGGCATACTTTGCAAGTGTGGACACAGAGAGGCAATAATGCAAAACAAAGAAACCCAACACACAATAATGGGAGAAAAATGAATGTTGATTATGAATTAAGAGGCTTCAATAAAAAGCATGGAGAAATACATGCATAGTACTATGAATAAATATTAAAAAATATATTTACTCATCCATACATACACAGTTGTGGTCTGCAGTCTGGATGTATAGTAGTATAGCATGGATATGAAAACAAAAGATGGATACATTATAGATCAAGAAAACAAATTATTTTTGACTAAATTCATCCTGTCTTGTCCCATGTCAGTTCATGAAATCATATCTATTTTAACCATATCAAGTCATGATGTGGTTTGTAGGAGAACAAACGCTAACAACACTCTTAAATGATTACTCTTTACTGGTTACTGATCATAATAAAGATTACCAATCAATCAATCAATCATTACTTCAATAGCCCAATCGGAAACATTTCTTAGGTTCAGACAAATGTAGAATAGCAATTACTCAAACTTTAAAAAAGGAATGAAGAAAATATAAAGAGACATAAGATTTTCCGCATTTGGCCCCAATCCAGAAAAGTTCCCAAAATTCAAGTGGAATATGCAATTAGTTGTTATATTTGTTTTAGTGTAGTTTTACTAATTGTTATTTTAATAGTAGTAAACTACCGAGAATTCAGAAAAAAATGAAGTGGTGGACGAACTGCATAAATAAATAAAAATAAATATTTATTCATAATATATCTGAAACTAAAAAGAAAAAAAAGATACATTGATAAATACAATAATATAAACCATTTGGCTTGGAGATTTCAAAGAAAACAATATTAAAAAATAAATCTGACATATAATGTTTGTATTATTTGTGTTATTTCCACAAACATATTTAAACAATTATGTTATCTTCCTTTAAGAATCCTAAAGACAATCTATCATTCTTTGATACTGTCTACCCAATATTTTCATGAAGTTGACTAGCTTTTTATTTTATTCACTAGATAAAACATTTTTATTTTTTTTAATGCTTATATTGACTCTTTTGGATTCAGATTTATAGAGGGAAATTCATCACAATGAATCTAGAATTTTTAAAAGGGTCTTTATAGTGCAAAATGCAGCATGCATCTATACAGAATAATTGTATTTACATTACAAAAATTACCCAACCATTCTCTGCTCTGGTTATTAGACAATATACACCACAGAATGACACAATCTGTCATAAGGTGATCATGTTTTTAGGTTTCCTAATCACTACAGAATAGGATGGGATGTTGTCAGTTTTGCCTTCACCATCTGCCTTATATTTCTTCCCCTCTCTTAATAAATACATACTCATCATGCTGTTCTTTTGTGATAAGCAATGTAATGCAGAGTGCTGAAAAGGAGTAAAATCTAGTAAACTATAGAGATGAAGATCAGAAAACATTAGAAAAAAACAAAGAAAAAATGAGCTAAACCTAGTCTACAGTACCATCGTACGTTAAACTTAATCCATAGCTTTCTTCCTTGCAACCAATTGTTTCCACCACAACTACAGAAAAACCACTTTGAGAAGATGCTTCAGGCAGGGACGCTCATCCATCATGTAGACCTAAACTGTACAAAGATCTCTGGTCTTTTAGAGGGTGAAAGATGATGATGAGAAGGTTTGAAAAGAGACATGGGGCTAATGGGTGATTTTTAAGATGCTATTTGGGAGAAAGTGGAAGCTGAGATTTGTCGGAATGTTTGAAAGTATTGTTCAGAGTTTAACAGTACATCTATGTGATGGATGACCAATTTAAAGACTTTCCAGAAAGAGGCATGTAGCTAAGAGGTCTCGGAGAGAACAGCAACAGAAGAGAGCAATTGTCAACTCCTTGTCTCTACACTTTATACAGTGAGCTAAGTAGGAAACCAGACACATAGGGAGGAGTCACAAAAAAGAGTCACAAAGCTTGTTTAGCTAGCTAAAAGTGAAGACAATTTTCCTGTGTAAGGTTGGAGATAACAACTGTTAATAAAACAAGTCCCTTTTTAACAAAGTGAGAAATCAAAAGAAAGAACTTGCAGAGAAGCAGTAAAACAATACCTGATATTTAAGAAAAGTAGAATCTTTAAAGTAAGAGGAGCAACTTTGGAGGAGTTTTGTTTATAATATAAACTCATTGAAAATAATCTCATGCAATTCCTGAACAACCCCAGTTTAGTTTATAAATAGTTTGCTAAAAAAGTAGTTCCCCACCAGCTGTTATCTATGATTTATTGTATCTAGTTTGTTCCCATCCTGAATACATTTGAACTATGACAACTGCTTCACATATTAACTCTATTTTTTTGAAGTTCTCACTTGTCTCTTTTTGAAGATCTCAATTCTACCTAACTTTTACAATCTTCCTTTTGACCCATTCATTCTTCCTTCATATACTTGTTTTGCAATTCATCCTCATTCATTCTCTCTACATGACAAAACCTCTTTAATGTACTTCTTTCATACTTATAACTCACTTTTGCATTTTTTCACGTTCACACAGCTCTTATCTGATCTTGATCCTATCTTTTCTTAATATGTATACTTTTATAGTACTTCATTCCCACAGCATTCAATTTACATTTGATTTTCATGACATACCCAATTCTTATTATTTTCATATCGTCAGAAACAAAGTCATATATACAGCTCTTTTGCTTCTTTCACATTTTATTTCAAGCAACAGATTTCTACCTGCAACATTTCTATCAGCATTTGGCCTTAATAGTTTTTCATACATTTCACCACCTTTAGTAAACATCTTACTAGGAAACAGAAACTCACTTACTTACCTGTTCTAGTTTAGTCATTGTGTTTTACTTTCAATCATTTATTTTTATTTTTCCTATCAACTATTTAGGCCTCTGATATTTTAATCTTTAGACTGATCCTTGTTGCAACATACAATCTGTCTAATGTGTTTTTTTTGTGCTCCCTCAGCATGTTTATTTGCAGATATTTCATTACCAAGTTAGAGTAATTCATTACCCTACTAATTACTTTGCAATTGTTGTTACCTAGTTCGATAATGAAATGTCTAAGTAATAATCAAGCTCAGAAAGCACTAAGAACACCAACAGTTCAACCTGAGTAACATATATTCCATTCTATTGGAATCTATTTAATGATGACACTATTGCAAATCTTTTGAAGTCCCATTGTCATTGTCCACAGACAAATGTGTGCCCCAGCTACTATACTTCTATCATAATCACAAGTGTTCCTTATTTATTTCGATTTAAATAACATTAAACAACCAAGGGGATATCATACATTCTTACTCTGACAGAATAAAACAAGGTGCTTCAGAGTTAGTGTGGGTATGCTGTCACTGGCCGCTTTGCTCAAATGTGTATTTTCATGAGACTGAGCAGCTAGCATAGGAGCTCAGAAAAATGCGCTTTCTTTAAGGAAGCACCATCAGATAATACATCAGTGTTATACTTACTCCAAAACATAATCGTTATTTTTGCTTTGGATCCTATTGTAACATATTAACAGTTCATTTCATTAACATTCAATACAAATCTTCAATTTATTCCTTCTAGTATTCCCTCACGTCAACCTCATTCAACTTCTCTTTTTGATTCCATTCATTCTGCTGGAAGCTCTTTGTTTAGTACGTACTTTCAATCCACTTACAAATCATTTTTGGAACATTTGTTTTCTTACATGTATTTTTTTCTCATCTACAGGTTCTTTCCCCAAGGTTCCTACTATAGTTCCCATTAATATAACTCCATATGTTATAGTGGTACTCTGTGACATATTCTTTTCACACTTCCATATCTATATCTTCAAGCAGGTTCCATATCCTCTTTCCTTCCCATTTATTCTGCTGTGAGATTTTTCTTCTACAGAAAGCAAAGGTAGGATGAGGTATAACAATTACATTGAATGTTGTTCCTCTTTCACGATAGTTTGTCTCTGGCAGAGCACAAAATTCACTGGAATATGAGTGGAACATTCTGACTTAGCAAACTGATTTGTTTCTTTGTGAGAATCAGGAGCATTAGGTATTCTAAGTAAATTTTAGCACTGGAAGTGTGCATTACATCATACTTATATGAGGAAGGACAATACCACTTTTGCACTCTCTCCCAGATAATTAAGTTAAAGGTTAAAATGTAATATTGCAATATTGCTCCCTACTAGAAGCATTAGTGAATTGATGTTATGCTGAAGAATAATTTTCAGAACAAATCACAATTTACTGTCTTCATGGAAATCTGTTTTCAAGTTTTTAAAACATCCTGAAAATAGTGAATTCTTGAGGGAAAAATTCCCATTAGCAGTTTTTCCTCCTTTTTCTTGGAGCTGTTTACCTAATTTGTGACATATGGGAATTTCACACCTAGTGAATATATTTTCATGTAGCTTGTGGCATGAGACTCTAATTATTAGGAGAATATACACAAGTAAGATAGTTGCAACAGCTGGTGACATTTACCAATTAGAATTACAGTTCTTTAAAACACTTTATACTTTTTCCTCCCTGCCCTATATACAGAGTAATTATCTCTGATAAATTTGTTGAAAAAAGATATTTTTTCTTTTAAATAGTTTTAGCTACTATATATACACGTCTGAATATATACAACTGATGCTTCAAAGAATTTACAATGGCAAAGCCTCTAGTTAAAGCTAATGAAACTATATTACCTAATTAAGACGTACAAAAAATTAATGAACAATTACTTAATAAGTAAAAATATATCCTGTTAATTTAAAGTAGTTGAGGCATGCAACGTAAATCCTAATAAGCTGTTTTAGTCTAACAAACAATAATCCTGATTTGTCTATTAATTTAGTTGGTCGTCGCAGAAGAGGTCAGTTTCATGGCCTCTGATGTGTGAGTGCTGCAGTGTTTGATCCTCTCCTACCTGGTTTTCAACATCTGAAGTCTAGTCTAATGAAGAGAAGGACTAGGGGTGATACTATAGCAGTCTTTCGATAGTTGAGGGGCTGTCACAAATAACAGGAAGAAAACCTATTCTCCAAAGTACCTGAGGGCAAGACAAGAAGAAATGGAGAGAAGAGAGATCCAACCTAGAACTTAGAGAGAAATTTCTTGACAGTGAGAACAATTAATCAGTGGAATGGCTCGCCATCATAAATTGTGGATGTTCCATCACTGGAGAGTTTAACGAAGAGATTGGACAGTAATTTTCTGGAATATTATACGGTCTCCTGCTTCAGCAAGGGGTTGGACAACTTCCAAGATCCCTTCTAAATGTTATTCTGTATTCTATAGGGCTGATGATGCTCAATTATACATTACCTGAGAAGACTGCCCTCACAATGTAGTTAAAGTCTAATTGCAGTTTCTGGAAGATGTCAAGATCTGGATTGGAAGAAACAGGCTAAAGTTGAATCCAATCAAGACCAAGTTGCTGCTAGTAGATATGGGTTCCCTGTTGATTCTGGTCCTGGGTTTTTGGTGTTCTGTGTGCTTGGTTCTTTTCTTGCAGAATTCTTTTCCCCAGTCCAGGTAACATCATCAGTATATGGGAGACTGAAATTTGTTGGATTTTTACTCATAATAAACCACGAGGGTGGCAACGACAGCGTTGGAGGCAGGAGCCCCTGATTAGTAGTAGTGGGGCTTTTTTGCCTTATAGAACTGGCCTTTGCCCTCCAGCTGGTACCTTTGGAAATTCATCCCACCACCAGCGTTTCCGCCCTTCTTTTCTATCTTATCGGCCTCCACAAACTGGTATTACCGGATGCTGGCCTGTTAGGCGTTGGACAACTACAATTGGACGTGGGTGGCCCTTACGAACTGTTAGAACTGGTCGTTGGGAGGCAAATGGTGTGAGCTGGCATCACCCGAAAGACCTTAAAAAAAAGATCATCGCAAGGAGGATTCTGGGGACAATGAAATGGTTTAATATGAAGAATGGTTATGGCTTTATTAGGAGGAATGACACCATGGAAGATGTGTTTGTCCATCATATGGCTATTGAGGAGAATATTGTTAGGAATTTATGTTATAATTTGGCTGGTGGAGATTTAGAATTTGATTGGGTTATAGGAGCCAAAGGAGTGGAGGCTGCTAATGTCACCAGGCCTGGTGGTGTCCC
>JANHFJ010003247.1:159737-170225 GCA_032468195.1 Cerberus rynchops
GCACATTAGCTCACTTTGATTTCATATACAATATTGGAAGTGAACAGGCCACTATCAACTAAAAAATTGACTTGACCCTTACAATAAGGTCTTTGCTCTTCTTTGTTCTTTTAATTTCAAATATAGAGGTTTTTAATGTTTGTTACCAGAAAAGATGTATTCTCAATATATTCTTGAAAACTGTGCTACAAACCTAAAATTTCTATAAAAAAGGAGACAAAAGTTTATTGATTAAACCCAATTCTAGAGTTAGGTTCATAATAAGACTCCATATTGATCTGTGGGCATGATGCTAACATAATCAGTCACATTTAGAAATTTAGCCCCAGATCATATTGATCCATGTCAAGTCCAACTTTCAGATGCATTTGCAGATGGAAGAATTATTTAATTCAAACTGAAGGATCTACAGCATCATATCCTGAAAAGATGCAGAAACTAATTCATATCACTTGGCTCTGCATTGTCAAAGCTAGAGTCACATTCATGTGACAGATTTAACAAGGTACATATAGCAAATAAACGGTGTGATAACACATTGATAGTTTATGCTATGAGATTATCATGTACAGATAACAGGAGCAAATTTTTACAGAGTTCTTGAAACAATACTTCCCACACTCATCAAGTCCTAAGATATAGTCATGTATGTAATTAAATGACTGTATTTAATCACCAAGCATTAAAAATATAAATTTTAGATATAACTACATGGTGTAAGAATCTCCTGATGTAGAAAGAAATTTGAATTAGTATTAACTAGATTAACCAAATTGTGATGTAGCATATATAGCAGTTTGCTACTAATTTCATATATGTAAAACATTTCTGATTAGCAAAGGATATAGGAAAAATTGTTACGGTTATGGCTTAAACTGTAATCATTTGATGATACACAAAAAGAAAAGAAAGACAATGATTTTTTTTTCTTTCCTTATCATGCATATACATTAGATCAAGAAAATACAACATAATTTACAGCCTTGATATTTCATATTGTCATTCTTTATCTCTTAAAAAGAAGAAATACAAAATAGTTTATGTACACTCATTAACTTTTTTGAAAACAAGTTTACTTACTATATATTGCTACACCATTAAAATCTTAATTATTTGGTAGCATAGATGTTTGAACTTATAGTGGAGTTATATCAACATAAATTGATGCTACATTGCTGCACTACCCTGTGATAACTGATCTTGAGCATCTGAATACTGAATACTAAATACTGAACAGTCTGCTATTTCTAACAAAAGCAGAAAGAATCCTATCCAAATTTAGGCTTTTTCAAGGGGATACTATTGTTAAAATTGTAAAGTAAATTGTGAAATAAAGATGGGAAATGGTTTATAAAATGTTATTGTTCGTTTCCTTAGCTGTCTTCATATAACACAAAGGAAACAGAAAAATAGCTATTAGAGTATTTTATTAAAACAGAGGACTCATCTTTGCTGCATTTCTGCCATTGGAATAAATCAACAAGGGCTGACTAGTTTGATGATCCCCTATCTGTACTATGTTCAGTCAAGAGACAGTTACAGGAAGTACAATGGAAAGGGAATTTGATAAAACAGAAAATTATCCTGTAGCTATTGTCAAACAACCAGACATAAATGGGATACAGCAAGACGACAAGGAAAATGATAGTAACCCTTAGGTTGATACCTGCCAAAGAGGACCATAGATTTTACTGTCACATTTTATACTTAAGGAATGCATGTGTCTTCCTAGCCTTAGGAGAAAGCAGCCAATATTTTTTTATGGAAAGTTTGGAGAATGAAATCAGGCATGCCATTCCTAGGGCTGCCTCTCATTTTCGACTTTTAAAATCGACTTATAAAATGATACCATTTATCTGAGGAAATCAATGAACATAAATGTGAGTGTCATTGTCTTTCACAAGTACTGTCTCATATAAATGTTAAAGTATTACTAAACACAAAGTAAGCCAAAAACATAAAAAGATGGCATAAATAGAGGAAAATGTATTATTTGCAAATTACAATAGAAAGAGGTATTATTAAATAGGAATTAGTTAGCTAAGATGGTTGAAATGCCACTATATGATTACTTTCTGGATATTTCTTTCAGCCAAAAGGGTTGTGATCATTGTTTCTATTATATTATCAGCTTGTAGAATTGATTTTTTTACAGCCGTATGCGCCACCTCAATTGCCATAAAATTGATAAAAATAATCATATAATCAATAAAATAACTACTAGAAATACTCTTATGAAACCGGTGAAAATTAACCCACTCTCCTGACCAAGAGGCAATTACAGCAAACCAACTTTTCTTGCTTGATGGAACAACCAGGTTTTAACCAGCTTTTAAAAGCCCAAAGGATCCAGTTGTAGATCAGGTGGTGTGCCATTTCACAGGATAGGAGCACCCACAAGCCAACTGGCAACTAATGCTGCTCTTTGAATAAAGGTGTTACATCCATTTGTATTTGAGCTGCAGAATTCTGGACCAGCTGCAGTTTCAATAACAGACCCATGTGAAGCTCATTGCAATAGTCCAGTCAAGAGGTAACTAAAGCATGGGTAACAGTAATTAATGCCAGCTAGGAAAATCGCAATTGCTGCACTAGATGGAGCTGAGTGAAGGCCCTATTTCAGTGGTGGGATTCAAATAATTTAACAACTGGGTCAGGTTGGCCATCATGGGAGGCATGGCCCGTCCTCCAACCAACCTGGCCCTGGGGAAACTGGTTGTTAAATTACCCACCCGCCCACTATCAAAGTGGATCCTGGACTGTAATGGAGAAATGGGAAATGGAATGGCTGGCACGAGGGAAGGAGGAGGAGCAGGGAGAAGAAAGAGGGAAAGCAGCCAGCCACTCCATTGCCTATTTCTTCATTGAAGTGCAGTGCCACACCACGGAGCTTGCCCCACCCACTACCACCCAGATGCCCTCACTTCCCCCCAGCATTTCTTTGCCTACCTGATTTCTATCTCCCGTCACATTTCTCCAATGTATTTCTTGCCGTTGTGTGCAGGGAAACAAGTTTGTGGGACTAAAAAAAAGTTCAATCAATCAATTCCAATTCCACAAGATCATTTTTTTTGTGAGAAGTTGGAATTGATTGAACTTTTTTTTTGTTCCACAAACTTTTGTTTCCTTGCACCAGGTGGCAAGAAACGTGATGGAGAAATGTGATGGAGCTGGAAATCAGGTAGACAAAGAAATGTTGCATGAGGGCATCTGGGCATCAGGTGCTGAAACAGACCCATCTCTCTCCAGCAGCTGCCCAGGCCCACTGGAGGGAAGGCCGGCATCTATTGGCACTTAAATGTGGCAGCATTCCAGCTCTGGCTGGGAAGGGGCAGCTGGCATGGGTGCCTACACACTTCAGCATCCTCCCCAACCCTCTGGTGCTCTGCTGGCACTTTAGCCCTGGGCTGGTGTCTTATGAGCAGCCTTGCCACTGACACCTGAGACAATTTTTGCCCAAGTGATGTGATCAAAGGTTTCCATTGCTCCTCTCTTGGATTTTTGGGGGTGATATTTTTTCCCCTGCCTGGAAGGAAGTTGAATGAAAACCAGGCATGTTCCGGAAAACACAGATTTTTCCAGAACACATCTAACCAGTTCACTGCACTGAGCAAAAAATTAGGTATCAGTTCTACTGAACCAGTGCAAACTGGCTAAATCCCACCACTACCCTATTTGCTATAGAAGTTTGTGGGACCACCAAAATTACAAACTGAATCTGCTAGGGAAGTGCAACTTCATTTAGAATTAATGCAGGAATATCATCAGAAGTGGCTGGGCTTCAAATCCACTATTTCTTTCTGGAATTAAGCCTTAACTCTTCTTCCCTATACAGACTTTGATGGTGTTGGGCTTCTGGACAGCACTTTGACCATCAATAATTTGGTCAAGGGCCAAGATATATAGTTGGACATAATTGGCATACTGATGCAGCCTGAACCATTTTCTCCCCAATCTTTCTCCAAAAGGGATAGCTGGAGACTTCAGTAGTGAAGGCAGTACATTAGAATTCCCATTTTGTTTTTAGAGTTCAACTTTCCACCCTGTCTTTAGAATTCAGCTTTACTAGCATGGCTTCACATCTGGTTAACTCCAGTAAAGTATCCTTTGATGTCAATTATCCCACTATCTCCTCTTCCCTGAGTTTACAGCTTCAAATTCCTGGCCAGGAAGAGAATTTCCTCCAATGAGAATTTATAAAGGGACTAGCTGGATACCTGTGCTTTGCAACGAAATTATGTGATTCCGCAATGGATGCTCCTCTCATTGTCATTGTCACCAACAAAGTATATCTGGAGAAATGAAGACTGCTTCTGAGGCCTTGCAATGATACCCCCTATCCTGTGGTAGACCTGCCCCTGCACTTTGAATGTTGGCATAAAATTTCCCTCCTTCACCTCTCTGGCTCCAAATGACGTCATTTGGAAGCATCTGTTGTACTTCCAGGCAGCAGAAAGAAAGTGCTCTACCATTGGATGCTGGAGGGTGAGAAGGCTGTGTAAGGTTTAAGAGTAGGGCTCAAGGAGAGGAAGCTGCACTTTACCACCACTGCAGCACATCCCAGGAGTCTCATCCTGCCACTTCAAGACTCGGCACAAGGCACAGGGTAACTGAGGTCCGAGATCAACAATATTTTCCCTGGAGTAATCAATCTGAGGTTCATATTTAAAACCAAACTTATTAGTCCAAGACATTGATTTGATTTACGATATCTTTTGACTTAGGGAGGAGTTTGACCATACTTTTTTGCTGCTTCCCTTACTTGTGTTTTCCTAATCGTATCTGTAAATCTTTTCCTGCATTTTTTTCCCTCTTTTTCCTTTAACTGGTGTTACAGTAGAAGGAACAGATTCGTCTGAACTGAGGAGGTCAGTGTAAGAAGTGATTTGGGGCTGGGACACTGTGCAGGAGAAATTTGGTTCACAATCTGTTGGCTCAGTGGTGATCAGTGATTGAAACTCATAAGGGAATATCTCTCCCATTGCCTTGAGTTCAGAAGCAGTTCCATAGGTGGAAGGCATAGACATTTTGGTGAGGTAGCTATAAGGTAGCTGTTAGTACTGTAAGGAGCCCGAGACCGCTCCTGAGTGAAGGAGTTGAACATCTACCAGTTTGAACTGAAGTAATGGAATATGAGGCAACTGAGAGTTGGAACAGAGTTCTTTTCAGGTGGGGAGGGGGAATAAAATATCTAACTCTTTAGCATCAGAGCTTGTTAATACACTGTATAAGAAATACTAACGATCTGATGGTCATTTCGAAAAATCCTTTCTTAGTGAGCACCTAGAAGCTAAGAGGAACATACGTGCCAAATTTCAAGTTTGCAGGCTTTACAGTTCTTGAGATTTCGTGATGAGTGAGTGGTATTTGACTTCTATATATATAGATGAAGAATAATGGAAATATTGCTTCCTGTATTCTGTAAATTCTGATTATAATGCTTCTGTAACTGCACAATGGAAAAATAAAAACAAAAAGGGAAGAGTTAGAATGGAATAAAGAAGTTGCTCAGTTGAATGAAAGAATGAAAAGAATTATTCCAAAAGACAGCATTTAGTTCCAGTTTGCACTGAATCACACAATAATCAACAGAATGTATGCTTACATAACATAAAAATTTCTGAGGAACATTCCTTGACGAGCTCAAAAAAATACCACCCATGTACAAGAGCAGCATACTAGGAGGTTTCAGGATAGCTCAACATTTGCAAAGTACAAAACAAAAGCAAGCAAAACAAAACTGCTCTAGAATAAAATGCTCTAAAGAGGGAGCAGGATGGGATGTGAAAGGAATCCAAGATAAATCTGGTCTTGGTTTGAGAAGGGAAAAAATGTTGAGTGGGGAATAGAAAAGAGTGTCTGCAACCCTGAAGAAGGATTCCATGTTGCAACATTTTGTTGTGGAATCCTCCTTATTATTGAATGATTTTGAAAAATGCAAGTTAAATTACACAGATAAATATTTAAAAATATAAAACAAAACTGGACTTTTTGAACTGCGAAACCCAGAATTGATGGCAGTATTCCAAACAGCCTTGACCAGAGAAAAGTAGAATGGAATAATTCTTTCTTACAATTATTGACTTTCTGTTCCTCTTAATATACTCCCAAGATAGCCTTTTCTTTTTTAAGCAGCTTCATCCCAGTGCTAACTCATGTTTAATTTCTGGCTGAAAGGAAATTTAATCTCTTTTACATGTATTAAATCAAGACAGCTCATTACCAATTTAGGCCTTCCATTTAATTTTAACCTATCCAGATGCATAATTTTTTTTTCATATCCCATGCCATTCATTTCAACCCGCTACAAGTAGTCCTTGACTTACAACAGTTCATTTAGTGACAATTCGAAGTTACAACAGCACTGGAAAAATGCTGTTTATGACACGACACAGATGTGGGCTGGAAAATTTTCTGGGATCAAAATTTTCCACAGAGAATATTCCACTTCAGGCAATTTTGGCAGTTTCATATCTTTTAATCTTTTACTGTTTGTTGCCCAACATTGTTTCCAATATAATTTTTCTCCACATATCAGAGCTTTTTTCTTGAATGCAGAGTTTAAACTTAATAAAAAGGTAGTTGTAATTTTTTCACATCAAGTAATGTTACCAATTACCTGTGAGCGGACTACATGTATATTGGGATAAATATGCTAATTTGAATTCTGTTTGTTTGCATATTTAGATAATTCTAAGGAACGACTAAAAAGAAATTCATGGGCTTGGATCAAGTTAGGCCTCTGCATTTGTTTTTCTGTTCATAAAAATACAGATTCCAAACTAATCTCCCATTTTCCATTAAAGTCCCTGTGTCATACTATAGGCACGAGTGCCACTGGTGGCACGCAGAGCCATCTTGCTGGGCATACAAGCTGTCAGCCAACTTACCTCCAGGTAAGCATGCACATGCGACTGTGCATGCATGTATGCACGCATGCACGACTGCAGAGACCCAGCTAGTCTTTGAGCATCTGCTGTGCATGCATGATTGCAGCAGGAAATCCAGCTGGTCTTCAGAGCTCTCCTGCGCATGCACATGAGCGTGCATGCATTGCACATGCAAAAGCTGCATGCATGTGCAGATGGTGCAGTTGCACATGGAGGAGCCGCACGCAAGTTCAGATGGCACACACAAAGCATGTACTTTTCGGCACTCGGTAAGTAAAAGGTTCGCCACCACTGCTATAGGCTGTTCTGAAAGATTTCCCAATTAGCAGAGCAGCATTTTTTAACTTCAGAAAAAGGAAGAATTACAAAGATCATCTTCTGATCTTTTTTCTCCACAACAGAGGTAGACCTCGACTTACAATCACAATTGAGCCCAATATTTCTGTTGCTAAGTGAGACAGTTAAGTGAATTTTGCCACATTTTACAACCTTTCTTTCCACAGTTGTTGAGTGAATCACTGTTGTTAAGTGAATTTGGCTTCCCCACTGACTTTGCTTGTCAGAAAGTGGCAAAAGTTGATCACATGACCCTGGGACACTGCAACTGTCATAATCAGTTGACAAGCACCAGAGTTTTGATCATATGATCATGAGGATGCTGCAATGACTGTAGGTTGAAAAGTAGTCATTTCAGGGCCATTATAACTTTGAATGGTCACTAAATGAACTGTTCTAAGTCAAGGACTACCAAGATGCGATTTGATTTAAATTGAGTTGATTTAAATCATTATACAGCAACTGTCATCTCTGTCCCGCAGTGGCTGCTCCTGACTCGCTTGTTGACTCATTGATAGTCCCAATATTGCAGAATATACAGCCTCGTGCTACATAACTAAGCTCCATTTCATGCTGAATACACTAAATGTTAATGTCTCTTAAATAGAAAACTATCTTTAGATTTTTTTTACTCCAAAAGCATTTTATTAAAATTTGATAAAAATAAAAATCTTATTTAAATTTTTTAAAATCTGATTTTTAATTTTTTTTTTTAAAAATCATTGTTTTTTATCCAACCTGAGGATTACCTGTATGTATAACTCATCTGTGTAGTGTTCCTCTGAAATCATAATAAATAACATGCATGAAAATGTAATTATTGTTCCTAAGGAACTTTGCAACTGCAATCTATTGTAAGCCATTTTACTATTTAAGGTTCTCAGAATTCCAAGAGCCATCTTATTATTAAGAAATATGATTATAAAATTATTAACACAATGTATCTCAAAAAGCCTAATTAAAAACCTTTTATTCAAATAGTTGGATCACTGATTGTTGGCTGATATTTTGCTATTACAGAATAACTACCAATAATCACTATCACCAACCTTCTCCCCAAAGAATTATACATGGTCACTGATCAGGTTTGCACTAATGTAAACAGAACCTCCTGCCACAAAAAAATTGCATTGACCTGGTCTTCCTTTTGATTCTCTCTTCTATATAAAAGATAGAAAATTCTGTTTTCAGAGTTAAAAATGAAAATTCAACTGCTTTAAATTTTAAACTAATAATTTTTCCAGGCAATTAGTGGTAGACAAAATGATATACTTTGGTAGCAAAGGGACATAGGTGATTTACTCCATCAGACTCCATTTGTTTTAAATCCTTTTAATTAAAAATAAGAACATTACCATAGTAACATGCTATAAGCCACCATTGTTATTATAGCCACCGTAATTTTTAATGTCAAGAATGCCTCTTGGGCCCCACAGAGCATTTTGGAAACATAAATGATACATGGCTCCAATCCAGTGCTTCTTTAGTAAATGTGCCCATATAATCCAGAAAAAGAGACACAGATAAATCTATGCAGTGGAAACATTTCTGGAAGGATTGGAGTGGAAAAAGTAGCTATTCTTTCTTCATTTCTAAACAAACCATGGCTTCCAGATTATTATTCCTGGTTTAAAATTAGAAGCAAAACCTACTGGCAATTGTGTAAATTATCTGCTAAGTCTTTTCCAAGGGAATTTGGTTAACTTTCAATGACTGAAAAGTATCTTTCCTACAATGACAGTAAAGAATTTACTAAATCAGGACTTTTCAACTTTGACAGTTCTTAAGTTTAAAGAAAACCCTAGATCAAGAAGCAAAGCTCTGGAAATTGTCTTTGTTTGAGTGAACTTTTTTCCTCTTTCTCTTTTTCTCCCTTTTCTGCTTTTAAATCTTTCAGATTCTTGAGGAACCTTAAAATGCCATGGAGCTCAATTTGAAAAGCCCTACTGTTCTAATAATACTTTCAAAGCATATGTATTACTTGACAAACAAGAAATCTGCTTCACAGATAAAATCACATCTAATAAAATTCACATTGATTTACCAAAGATATATCATTCTAATCTGACATATTTTACTTATGAAAATCATTCACTTGGTAAACATACTTGCAAGATCGGAAAATGACTGGAGGATCTCTTCCTGAATTCACATCTCTATTGTGATAAAATATTTGTCATATTTAATTGTCATATTTGCTGCTAGCGCAATTTTTAAAAAAGAAAACAAACAATAATAGTAATTAAATATATCCATTCTCTTATTTCACAACACTTCTTAGGAGAGATTTCCTCATTTTTCATTTGCTGTAAATAGCTTCTGTCAGTGCTATTAGCGCTTGTCATTCAGGAGAAGTAAAATAACATTCTTTCGTTTGAACAACTATAATTAAAGCAATATTTGACCAATCTGGAGAAGGCAGTAGCTTAGAGAAGCATGAAGTGCATGAACCAGATGCCCTGATCAGTCCGCTCTGACAAAATGAAGAAAAGTTTGTGTTGAATCTGTTTTAATACCACTGTTGATTGGCAGAGCATAGAAAAAACATCCCTATACCTTTTTTAAATACAGGTAGTTACAAAAGGGGATCACATGACCCCAGGACACTACATGTGACCCTACAGATACTGGTTGTAAATGTGAAAAATATTTATAAGTCACTTTTTCAGTGCCATTGTAGCAATAGCACTTAGATTTATATACCGCTTCAGAGTGCTTTACAATCTGTCTAAGCATTTTTCAGAGTCAGCATATTGCCCCCAACAAGCTGGATCATTTTATCGACCTCAGAAGGATAAAAGGCTGAGTCAAACTTGAACCGGTGAAACTCGAACTACCGAACTGCTAGTAGTCGTCAGAAGAATTAACCTGCAATGCTGTATTCTAACCACTGTGCAACCACGGCTCTTGTAACTTTGAACAGTCACTAAATGAGCTTTGTAAATTGACTACCTGTATATGCAGAAGTTAATCCTGTTAATTTCAAGGGGCTTCCTTCCTTCCTTCCGAACATGTAATTTCCAGAATAAAGTTATTGGCCTAATTAAATGGAGGGTGGGAACAGAGGGCAGAAGGAAGAGCTACCTGTATGGATTTCAACCTCCAGAATTCCCCAGCCTTCTTTTTGCTGCAGATCCCACATCCTGGGATCTGCAGGATGTGGGATCCCACACCTTGATTCAAGGTGAATCAAGATGAAGAGAGATGAGACAGCATTTTATCAATCAGAATAGCTGATAACCTGGAGTTGCCCCGATATTTA
>JANHFJ010003247.1:259733-270646 GCA_032468195.1 Cerberus rynchops
AGATTTAATTCATTCAATTCTGGGGCATGTAGCCTTTGCCCACTCTTGCTATCCACCACTTTTTACCAACATCTGGAGTCCTAGTCCACAGGGAGCTGACACCTACAAATTAGCTGCTAATAACACCTGGAAGCCTAAAATAGTTTTCTAAATCCAGGGGTCAGGCAGCCCAACAGGCAAATTTTCTTCCTCACATCCATCAGTGCAGAGCTTACCAGTGTGAAGAAGCTATAGAACTACTCCAGCAGTGAAAGTCTCTAAACTGACTGGTTTTTAAAGATATAAACTTGAACTCGAAAGACTAAAAGGCAGCAAATCCTAATTAAGCCTGTATCCTCTCTTGAGAGACAATAAACAACAAACGTATAAATGTCAGGAGGGACTCCTGAGAAATTTTTAAAAGGTAGATTTCAATCATCTTTTGATCAAAACCTGCCCCAACCAAAGCAACAGGTATGAATGTTTTATTTTTAATCCTCTAAAAAATAAACCATACCCCCTCCCGCACTCATAAAGACTGCTGATCAATATAGTACGGTTTTCCTGTCAACCTCCAATTCAGAATTTGAGATAGGTTTTTTTTTAAAGAAAAAATTTAAATGTTACTTTTCATGAGATGTTGCTAACATGAGAACAGATCAGAATCATACAGCTTTATTTACTTACAGGCTGCCTTTATTGTTTTTACAAATAACTCCAGGCAGCAAAGATATCCAATGCGTTCTTCCTCTTATTTTCCCTACAACAACTCTGTGAAATGAGTTGAACTGAGAATGACTAGCCTAAAGTCACTCAGTTGGCTTTCATGCCTAGTGTGACTAGAATTCACCATTTCTTGATGCCTTAATCATTGGACCAAACTGACTTCTCAAAATTATTGATTCCTGAAACACATTACTCAGACTATAAAGTAGAGAGACTACAATAGGTATGAAATGCAAGGAATTATGCTATTCCTCTGTCTATCCTCTTGTTCTCCTCTTTGGACAATAAATCTGTATCAGTAAGGTATTCATTCATCCTGCAACAAGTCTACTGCTTCAGATGAGGTAAACTTAGAGTTATTGAAAGAGGTGGCAAAAATGTTGTGGATCCCCCTTTAAAAAGTTAAGACTCTCAAGCATTAAATTAAATTAAGGCTGTTATGGCATCCTAAAAATACTCTTTAATACCATAGATAAACAAAACAGTTGTTTTCCCAGAATGATGGAAAAAATAGAGCACTGCTACAATAGAACCCAAAATGTTTTTATAGGATGGGGTATACAGTACATGAATAGGGAACTAAACAAAAATTGCTGTTAGAGCTCAGAATTTAGAAAATGGATCATCAACTTGCAAAATTTAAAGTCCACTTCTGCAGCAATTTGGAAGCCTGAAATTTTAGAATTGATGTCAAAAGGGCTTTTTTATTTAAAGTAGCACTGCTGGATAGATTGGACTAAATAATCAGCAGGAATCTGACCCTTAAGGCTAGGAATTATAGGAATTGAAACCTTTAACATCAGATAGAGGAAAACTGATAGTCATTATACCGTACAGGCAGGTGTTACAACCTCTGTTCATTCTCCTTTTAAGAAAGGAGTTTCAGTTCTGAGAAACAATATAGAAGGAAAATGAGTT
Organism: Cerberus rynchops; assembly: GCA_032468195.1. NCBI lineage: Eukaryota > Metazoa > Chordata > Lepidosauria > Squamata > Homalopsidae > Cerberus > Cerberus rynchops. The sequence continues at coordinate 261,357 of JANHFJ010003247.1, forward strand.
CTGACTTAGGAACCAGCACCCAGAGAATAGTTCACCAAATAAAGTTCAAGAGATTTATCTCTCTTTCAGTCCCAAACAAAAGGACATTTACTTTGGCAAGATGTAGTATCTTATCTTCAAAAATGAGGGAAGAAAAATTTCATAACTTCCTTCAACAAGAATGCTTCTATGCATATTTAGTTACAGACACTGAGTCAATCATACAGGTTTTTTAGAATATTCATTGTACCGCATCTACAGTAGTGCTTTCTCTAATTAGATCAGTGTTTCTCAACCTTGGTGACTTTAAGATGTTTGGACTTCAACTTCCAGAATTCCCCAGCCAGCTTTGCTGTTACCAAGGTTGAGAAACACTGAATTAGATGCTTCTCTTGGCCCCATTCAGAATTGTGCATTTTCTAATAAACAACCAGTCTAGAGTGGTATCTACAAAAGTTGTGAACTTCTGTGTCAGCAATCATAACTAAAGATGCTGGGTCTTAATCTGACTCATGTACTCTACAGATCCTTCCTTAATTTTTGATATATTGATAACTATTTCACCATTTTACTTTCCTCTTCTTTTTCTTTATATTCAGTATTTAACCTGCTGTTTTTATCTGTCTTTTCCTAGTGTAACTTTCTAGTAGTCTTTTGGTTTGTATTGTAAGTTTAATAAATAAAATGAAGATGTAACTGCAAGTTTTGGTATAGGAAAATAAAAAAAGCATGTAATTGTTTTTGTGGCCAGCAATTAACTAAGGGAAATTATGATACCTAAAAGAAGAACTTCTCTAAACAACATAAATGTGGTACTCAAGAAGACAGCATGACTATTTTGATACAATCTTAATCTTTCAAATAGTAACAAAACCTTGTGCAGGAGAAAAAAAAGATCACTAAACAAAAAGACAAGTTTTTATTCTAGGTTAATTACATTCTAGTTGGAGATACTATTTCAGTTGCTGATTATTATTCTATTCTTCAAATGATCCTCAACCTGCATTTCAGTTGTGTAACCTAGAAAACTATTAGTGAATAGAAGAGAATTTTTATTAAAACGAACATAATGTTGCTCTATAGAAATAAAAATGAATTGCGTCCAGTCTTGTTCATCATACACCAATTCTTTTTTATGTATACAAATATGTATCTATGTCTCTAGTATCTATGTACATATGTATATATGTACAAATATACATATATGGCTGATAGTTTTGTTAAATGCTAATTTTTAAAGACATCATTTAGACACAATGCAGAGGTTTGCAAGATAGCAAAACAATTTCACCAAAGATAATCTTGCTTTCAATTTCAAATGTACTCTACCAGCCCACACGCAAGTTCAAATTCATACAGTTTGAATCTCTAAGATGTTTTCCCCTTTCAATGGAGTTTTAAGATGAAGATAATCTTTTATTCATTATACTTTATATATTATATGCTTGTTCAGCAGCAAGATCTCCCAATTGAAGCTTCTGCATTAGGGAAACAGCTTTGAGAATTTTAGTTAGTGGGGAAAAGAATTAAAGAAAAAAAAATAGAGCTGAAAGCAATTCTTAAATCCCTTTACAATTGGAAGACAACAGAAGGGAGAAGCCAAAGTGAAATAAATCTAATCAGAAAAAGAAAAGACTTTGAATAGCATTCCAGATGCACCCAAAAATCCAAATCAAATTTACAATGGATCTTGGAGTCTTGGAAAGATTGAGGTTTTTTTTGGGGGGGGGGCGGGTTGAAGTCACTCAACTGGCTGCAACCTCTGCAGTGCAGCTTAGTCTGATCACTGAACAATACAGCAGTGGTCATTTATCTTTTCAGTGCAGATCCCTAAAAGGTATTGCAGCTAGACCAACAGTCTGTATAGTACAGTGCTTAAAGCAGTTGAACATATCCACCATTACCTTTAGGACACAAACCCAAAACTTCACCAACCTAAATTGGGAATGTTGGGAATAGATTTGTGATCTTGGCACACAAAGCACATTCTGGATAACCACAGTCTTTCATTCTCTATACTTGTCACTACCTTAAAAGATTCTTTTTCCTCTACCTGGTGGAAAGGACAAAGCACTCAAAATAAGAATGATTATAGTCTGGGTTTATATTACTGAAGTTTTGCTAGGAAGAAATTATATGTTGTGAATTGCAAAATAAAAAAATAAGAGGGGAGGGGAAGCAATGTTTCACAATTGTCTTGAACTGCAGATTGAATTCGTTTACCAGTTTACTAATGCAGAAGGTATGTTTCGACTTTTTTCACTGATGTTTGACATTAGGAGCACCAGCGCATTGCAACCGTTTTCACTCCCCAAGTCCTCCGAAAAAAATTGGAAGAAATCTGTGCTTTTGTTTCCTTCTGCTGACTTGAAATGCTAAAAGGAGGAGTGAAAAGTACAAACCTGCCCCAAGCTGCTACAGATCCCACAGGAAAGATCATTCTGTTGTCCCTATTCCTCCTGAAAGGGAAAGCAGAGAGAGAAAAAGGAAACCCCCAGTAGCGTGGCATTTGATAGCCAGCTGGTCTGTGCTGAAGGAGAAAATTGACAAAACTTTCTTAATTTCACCTCTTTGTAGGCTCCCAAGGGGGAGATAAAAAGCCTTGAACTAAAACTCCTAAAGAAGAGTTAATGCAAGAGTTTTCTTTGGGGTGGGGTGGGGTAGAAAAATATCCTGACCTAAAACAAACATACCAACCACAGAAATGTGACCGTTCAAAGTTACAATGGCACTGAAAAAAGGGACTTATGACCGTTTTTCACAGTTACGACTTTTGTAGCATCCCCATGATCATGTGATCAAAATTCAGTTTGCTTGACAACCAACTCATATTTATGACTGTTGCAGTGTTCCAGGGCCATGCCGGATTCACTGAACAACTTGGCTACTAACTTGTCAACTGCAGTGATTCACTTAACAAACGAGGCAAGAAAGGTTGTAAAATTCACTTAACAAATGTTTAACTCGGCAACATAAATTTTGGGCTCAGTTGTGGTTGTAAATCAAGAACTACCTGTAATCTATAATGGCCACTTTATCTGATCTTTTAGAGACCCCAGAAATCTGCCTTACTCCCTTCAAATGAATCACTTGGGCAGCATTCCTGAGTCTACCGTTCATCATACCAGTCTGTCCACTGTGTAAATAAAAACCAAAGGTGTATCATCTTGCATGCAAGATGAAAATACTGACAAAAACAAAGCCATCCTTATGACTGCAGGTATGTGAAACTTCTTAAGTAATTTTTCCAAATCTTTTCTGCTATGATTCCATGGATATTGTTTGGAGAGGGATATCTGTCAAATAATTGGGAACAATGGAACGATGGGAAGAAGAAATTAAAAAAACATAAAAACTGAGTGAGGGCAGGTTTTGTGGAAAGATAAAAAGACAGAAGATGCATAGAGTAGATAAAAGATTATGATCTAGATTAGGTCATTTCCAAGTACACAGTAAGATACTATTTATACATATATATAAACACACACACACACACACCATCTTATTGTGCATAGCTCCCTATAGACAAAGGAAACCTGCCTGGTGAATCAATCTTCTGATTTAGCTACAAATAAAGGCAAACATGCTTACTCCATCTTTCAGAAAAAAACCAAAATAGCTGTAATTCTGAAAACAAAAACCCACTTATTTAATTTTAATTGTTGAGCATAGTAGCATTCTATGCGTACTTTTTAGTCTGTAAAGAGATTTCCACAGCTGTTAATAGATTTCATGATACAGAAATTTTCTAGTAGAAGTTCCTTAATCTTTTCCCAAGTAATGAAAACCTGGATTTTCTTCAGAAATTCGCTTTATTTCTGGTATCACTAGGGACCTCCAGCTTTCTTATGTAGCTGAAGAAAATATCAGTTTTCCATAAGAGGGATATCTCACCACATTCCTGCCTCTTTACTGTGCACAGATCTTCAGAATTTAATTTCCATCTGAAACCAAGGCAATGCATCATCTACCATCAATCTTCTTGTCCTCTCCCCATCTGTGTCTATATCACTTATAGCTAATCTTCTTTCACATATCCATTGCCATTTAACATCATAAAATGATGCAACTAAGATTTTAATTTTTTTATGCTTCTGAATGCAGGCTTGTTGCTATGCCAATATACTAACATAATTATAGCTACCAAGAATGGGTCTACATATGTATATTGCTACATCTTCACAGCCATGATCACGTTGCACCATTTACAATTCTTCAGAACTGATATGCTGATAAATATAAACAGACCAGGAACTGACAATTTGAAAAGAGTCGAAGACCACAACTCAGCAACCTGTCCTGATTACTACAAAAAAATAGTTTGGGAGGATTCACAAGGGAAAGAGCAGCAGTTTGATTTACACAGATCTTCTGGTCTCATTCCAATTTTCAAGCTTCCTTCCACCCAAAAATCTGGCTAACATTTTGCTACTTGAAATATGGCTGTTTTAAAATCTAGCCTCAATTTATAATGTGGTGGGGTGGGAAATATAGCTAGGAATGAGACAAATATGGATTTCAAAGAATCTCATGTCCCAATCTTTAACTGTTTATTATTGTTAAAGAAAAAACATTCTTTTGAAATTTGGTCAATTTACAGTGCCAAGATATTATAAATAACATGCTTTGTTGTATGCATAGCTCATTGGAGGAAAAACCCGATATCTCTTCTTTTATGTCTTATTACTCATCTTGTATCTGTTATCTCAGCATGAAGAAGTGATTTTTATAAATTCACCATCCAGTGCACAGTGAGTTGGGGAAAAGAAGAGAAGGCTACTCAGCTTCTGCTCATCTTGAAGACCGCTAAGTGAACAACAACTGGGCAACTTTTTCTGCGAACTCCAGACTTGCAAAAAATGTAGACATGTCCATGACTACAACACTATAAATACCAGCACAGTGATAAAAACAAGTGAAGGCATCTTGAAAGTCTTCCAAATTCATTTAAACATGCATAGCAACAGATGGGAAACAGATGAGATGATGGTCTAGAAATCTCTTATTTCTGCCTCTGTTCAATATACTAGTTAAGAATTAATTTCCTTACTCTGTTAATGAATGTTCACTAGAAGATACCAACAAGCTTTGCTAAACTTCATAATATTTTAATATACTGCACTGCATTTTATGTTACATGGGTTTGGGGCTCCAGGAGAACTCACTAATAGTATTGGTAACTACATTTGAAAACATGCTTTCAAATAAATTGTAACAATGAGTCTGCTAGTTTAAAATTTTAAAAAAGAATTTTTTAAAAATTCTTATTTCAGCTTGTTAAAACAAATACAGTTGCTGCCTAGAGCTATTTGAGGTCCTCTTCCCTGATTATAATCATATGGGCATTATTTTAAGTTATGGTCACATTTACTAAATGCACATTATTATCAATTTCTGTTTAAATGACAGCTTGGAGCCAGTATACTATTTCCACAAAGTGAGTTAGATTTCTGTTAAGGTATTATGAGCAGGAAACAGAGATCTTGAAACTCACTTGCTTAAACGTGCCACGTTTCTGGAGTATAAACATTATGGTGTCAGGTATTCCTACTAAGTTGTAGTATGAAGCAGCGATTAAGATACACAATAAAACAGTTCTTTTCCTTCTCCATTGTCCATTCAAAAATGTTTCTCTATATTATGTTTGCTTTTGCTTCTTCTGACTCACAACAGTTCACTAAGATTTCACTTAGCAACAGCGCTTCAAATCTTGACAGTGGAGAGCAGTGATTTTCATTAAAATCACTGGGGAAGGAACAATATTTTCCCTAGAGTAAATGACAACAACCCCAACTTGGCCATTCTCCAGATGCATGACTTCAAAGCCTACAATTCTCAGTATTCTAGGAATTCTCAGTATTCTAGGAATTCTGAGTTCTGAAATATAGATAAGTTTCAACTAGTGTGGTTAATGAATCCCACAAAATGGTCCCATTACTCAAATTCACATTATTTAAAGTTATGGAAAATGAGGTACTGTATTTTTCAGCCTATAAGATGCACCTGACTGTAAAACGTACCTAGATTTAGAAGAGGAAAAAAAAGTTGTTGGCCTCCATGCGCCCCATTTTCAGGCCTTTTTTTGGCCCATTTTTGAGGCTTTTTTGGCCCAGTTTTTGAGGCATTTTTCAGCATGTTTTTGACGCTTTTTAAAGCTCATTTTGGGGCTCTTTTGGCCCATTTATGAGGCTTTTTAAAGTCTGTTTTTGGGGCTTTTTTCAGCCCATTTTTCAAAAAAAAAAACCCAAAAAACCAAAGATGGGCCAAGAAAAGCCAAAACAAGCTGAAAATTGCCCTGAAAACGGGCCAAAAAAGGCCAGAAAAAGGCCCAAAAACAGGGCATGCAGAAGTTGAAAAATGGCTGGTGGATGGGCAGGGCTTCAGAAACATTTGCTGTATAAGATGCACAGACATTTTCACTCACTTTTTGGGGGGGAGAAAGTGCATCTAATAATCCGAAAAATACGGTAATTGCTTCTGGATTGACTGAAATAAACAATAATTTTTTAAAACATAAATGTTTATTAATAAAATACTATATAACAGTAAAAGAGGATAAACTGTATCTCTTCAAAATGATCTTTTTTCATTTTTCCTTGAACAGAATCTTTCTCCATTTTGCACAAATATCTAAAACCTCAATTATAATTGTGCAAGAGCTAGCTTTGTATACTAACTGAATTTTGTCTTGCGTTAAATATGACCTGCTAGCAATTCATAAATCAAAAGTACATTTTGCAATATTTTAACTCACACTAATCTCAACCCACTAGCAAGATACATTTGAAGACAAGCTAAGTTGGGAGGAAGCTGTTACAGAGCCTATGTAGAGAGGGTAGGGGGAGAGAAAGCAAGAGTGAAACTAATATGCTGCTATGGTTAAGGTGGCAAAAAAAAAAAGAAAATCTCAAAACACTTTAAGTTTCCTGGCTAATATAAATTTTCTGGCTGTGAATCACTAGAGCAAGAGGGACTATTTGAATGAAAGAAACATAAATACTACTTTTGATTGTTTTATCTTTGGAAGACAGAGAAGCAATCAAGAAAAATAGTGCTTTTAAACTAAACTTGCTTGTCTGTTGCTGTGTTTATTTTGATGTCACTTCCATTGATCTGGCTTCCACGCAGAAATGTGCTGAAACTATTATTTGGAAAGAACACGCAGAGAGACAACTGCTGTCTTTAAAATCTGAGCCTTCTTTGTGATGTTTTCCCACTAGTTGTAGATAAGATGCATGCAGTTGGTGCCTACCATGCTGGGAATTTTGAGACTTATTTAGGAGGTGTTGGCTAAGATGGGATTGTTCTAAGAAAAAAGAATTCTATGGCAAAAATGACTTCCATACAGTGAGATCTCTTTGTGATAATGTTCTTAAATGAGAGTAGCAAACCAATAGAATGGGGGCCATCTGGTCTCTGATGGATCACACACTGGATGTGGTGATCTTCTACTTCTCAAAAATGTTCTCCCCTGCTTTTTTTTAAGATGGTATACATATAACACAGGTCCACCTGCATTCAAACAATGAACTGTTTTCACCAAGCCACTCTGTATCTGTCATGATCATCTTTCTGCAAAGGATAGGTCTTAAAATGTGGAGATTCAAGAGCTTATTCAGAAAAAAAAAATCAGTTATCTGGATAAAGCAGGAGTGTCAAACTCAAGGCCTAAGGACTGGATTTGGCCTGCGGGGTACTTAGATGGCCCGCGGGGCTGCCCTGGAAACAATGAAGGATAGGCCTGCAGTGCTTCTGCCAGTAAAAATGGGCTCCCAAGCTCTGTTTTGGGCTGCCACGGCCTCGTGCAACCCTGCAGTGAAAATGGAGGGCCATGGCAGCCCAAAACGGAGCTTGGGAGCCAGTTTTCACTGGCAGAGCACTCAGGCCACTACAGGTGCCCCCAACACGAGTGTTGTTGAGCTGGCCATGCCCACCCTGGCCACACCCATCTTGGCCCCTCGAGGTCCAAACACAACCCTGATGCAGCCCTCAATGAAATCAAGTTTGGCACTCCTGGGATAAAGCATCCTTTGAGTGTGGCTATTTGGACAACAATATGGTTGTGGGTCATCTCTATCTTCTTCTGGGATATATTTTCAAATTAACAGAATGGCCTGAGTTGAAAGGGACCTTGAAGATAACAGAACAACAAAATAATAGTGTTGTAAGGGACCTTGGGGATCTTCTAGATTTCCTACTCAGGTAGGAAACCATAATTCTGACTAACTTTTACAGTTCTGGCATTCTTTGTAAGACTCCCATCCATATTAAGAAGAGTTGGTTCTGTTTAGGCAAGGTCACCTAAGTGCCATCAATGATGATATAGAACCACAGTGACTGATCAGTTCAAGTAAATTAAGAGGGACTAGATTCAAGTGTTTTTTGATTTCCAGGTTATAGGGGACTAGGACCCAATTACCAGCCTGTGAACACATTTCATTGTTCATACTTAGAAATATAACCTGGAAATATATATCTATCTATATTCAAACATAATGATAATTATCAAAAGTGATAACTACACTTACTCTGTGTTCTTTCTTATTTATTTTTAAATGAGGCAGAGGCGTACTGGTATTTTCCCCTTTGTTAATTTTTTTTGTTATTTGCCGTCAACTGCTCAAACTGACATAGGAAACTGTTTTTTAATCAGAGCATTAAAAAGTTGTGTTGTTTTTATGTTATACATCAAAATTGCACAAACTATATGAGCTGATATAATGTACCCTGTGTAAAATGTAAATTAAAGTATTAAATTAAAATGTAAATTAAGCAAACTGATGAAATTCCAACAGGTGCTTCTGAAAATATACTGATTTTGTGTTATCAAGTAGCAATGCAAAAATAGTACACAGGATTTATAGTTTGTTGCAATCTAGAAATAAATTTGTCTATATCACTTTCAATGCTATCATTCCACTTAATTTAGGATTAGCACACATCTGATTAAAGGAGAACATGCCTTTTTGTGTTTTGTCATGTTTTTGTGTGGCAGGTATAGCCTTAGAATCAAATATTGTCTGGCTTTTTCAGTATCTTAACAAGCTATCTCTTCCTGGGCAGCTTTTCTCAGTGGGGCAATGTTTCCCTCTAACTCTAAAAGTTTAAACTGCAAATTAACAAACTGAGCTCTGTCACCTTCATTAGTTGATAATACAGATTAACAGAGTTGGAAGGGATGTTATAGGTCATGTAGTCCAACCCTTCGTCCAAGCAGACCCAACACTATTTTTAACAGATGGCAGTCCAGTCTCTTCTTGAAAGCCTCTAGTGATGAAGCTACCACAACTTCAGAAGACAAGCTGTTCCAT
>JANHFJ010003247.1:348456-363698 GCA_032468195.1 Cerberus rynchops
ACATGAGCCATTTAATGGGCTCCATCACATTCTGGGTTCCCCAGGCCCGCTGGCAGAATCAGGTCTTCAACGCTTTCCGGAAGAGTATTAGAGTAGGGGCCATTCTAATCTCTGAGGGAATGATGTTCCAGAGAGAGGGAGCCATCACAGAAAAGGCCCTTCTTCTGGGTCCCGCAACAGATGTATTTCCCTCGGGGATGGGACCCGCAACATTCCCTGCCTTGCCACTCTGATGGGTCAAGTAGATGTAACCGGCAAGAGACATAATTAAATTAAAAACATTGGGTTCCTAGTATCTAAAGTCTCTGTTTCTCATATATTAGTCTGTCCGTCTGTCTGCCCATGTATTATTCTTCTACTATTATTCTAACAATCATACTATTTTATTATGTGACCCAAAAACAGGGACAAATTATCATTCATAATGAATGCCATTACATTCATTATGCCATTTTGTATAATGTCCTTTGTACAGACTTACTTTCTGTTTTGTGGTTTTCCAGCCAACTGTACCAATATTTAGGACAAGGAACTATGAAACACAACTTATCCTAGGTCATAGCTGTCCTGTACCATACAGATCTATCAGTTAGCACATGGTTGGGAGAAAGAAGGGAAGCAACCTGCTCTTCTTTCTTTAATGTACACTCATATTAGTAGCAGAAGGTGCCCAAGTTGGATATGTATGCAGGTTGAACATCGGTTGTGCCCATGTCATAATGGCGAGCATCACAACAGCAACTCCAATGATGTTTATACCCAGTCCAGCTTTTACCTAAAGAAGGAATATATATATATATATATGTGTGTGTGTATATATTAAGCAAATGAAAGACTTAACAGAAAGACCAACTTTTCTAGAACAAACTTGCAAAAATTAAGAGAAATTATATAATAATGATTAAAAACTGTGTATGCATGGATAGCACTAAATTTTGAATCAGAATAGTCAACAGAGCACTGCTCATCATTTCCTCAGTCTAATTTCTAAACATTCATTCATTCATGTAAGTTTCACCTGCTAGATAGAGCTTACCGGACATCATGAGTAGTGGTTTAGAGAAGAAGTGAATTCTTCTGACTCCTGTAAATGCTTTGTTTACTTCCTCGGATTTCTAAAGCTAAATCACAGACTATGACAACTTCTGCACACCTTATGGTATCTAACTTAGAGCAGATAGAAAGAACTTTGTATCCAAACTTTGTCATACACTATTGTAACGTGCTACTAAAGAGAAGCCAAGTCTGGTCCCTAACTAAGTTTAAGTAACTTGTCTGTTATTATAAAAATTCTGTTAGGTGCTTCATGGCATATCTAAAGACCGTGATAATGACGATTTGTTGCATTCCCAAAAACTGGGCAGATTGCAACCTCAAACATAAAATTTAAAACAATTAAAAACATACCACACAGCATAACAGCCTGGAAAAAAAGAACCATGACAATAAACATATCTGACCGGATCTCCCCTAGCACATTAAGCTCAGGGTTAGGGTTAGGGTTAGGGTTAAGCCAGGTCCTTGGAACCCTAAGAGAATGGATGCCATATGTATCTTTGGAGAATAGTGTTCCAGAAGGTAGTGGATACTATATGAAGAGCTTTCCAGCTTGAATTGCAGCTGGAAGCCAACTGATAGCCAGTTCAGTTCACTTACTAATGATATCACATTGGAGCAATAAGAACTTTCTGTTATGGCACAGCCCACTTCATTGTGGGCCACTTTAGTTCTGAATGGCCTTCAAGAGCAGTTCACCTAGCAGTGCATTGCAGTAATTCACCACACTCAGCTGCATGAAAAGTTGCTAACAGATGGCATATCACAGTGGTGGCAAACCTTTCTGGCACCAAGTGCCAAATGTGAGCACATGCTCATATGCACTTTGCGTGCATGTGTGTGTGCCTTCCGTGCATGCACGTGGCTTCCTTGGGTGCGCAATTCACATTTGTGCATGTCTTTCGCACATGTGCACATCTTTCATGCATGTGTGATTTGCGCATGTATCTTTCATGCATGTGTACACTGCAGACGCTTTCACATACACAGTTGTGCAGGAGTCTCACATGCATGTGCAATCGCATGGAAATCGTGTGTGGATTCTTGTGTTTATGTGCAGTCATGCAGGAGTCACGTATGGACTCTCGCATGCATGCACAGTTGCAGGGAGAGTCTTGCACGCATGCGCAGTTGAATGGGAGTCAGCAGAGCCAGCAGAGATGCCTCTGCATGCCATAGGTTTGCCATCATGGGCATAATACATCCAATCTCTGTCAAAGGTCATTGACAAATGAAAATTTGACCAAAACTGTCCAGATAATCTGGATGACAATTGTGAAGGATATGAGGGGGGAGGGCAGTGATGGCCCCTTGAGAATTAAAGCTGCTTTGATGTCACCATCATCAACACATATAATAGATGCCATTATACTTTGTCATGTATTCTCAGTATCGTTAACAACAATGATAACATTTAAAAACACTTTGCAAATTACTCTTTTCCTATTATTAACTTACCATATCAATAACTTTCAGGTGACCATAAGAAAATACAATGGCATTGGGTGGGTTTGCAACTGGTAGCAAAAATGCAAATGATGTACAGAGGGTTGATGGTATCAAGATATAAAGTGGGTTAACATGAATGGCTTCAGCCTATTAGACAAGAGAAATTCAAGATTATTAGTTAATATTTGCTCAGATGAAGGACAAATTTGATCTGAAATTAGAATATCCTTAAATGTATTGAACTACATTTCCTATCATCTCCAAAATGAACCTGCTAACAAGGATGATAGGAACTGTAATCCAGAATATCTTGCAAGTACAAATTTGAATGAAGCTGCAGAAAAGATTAAAACCCAAGGAATAATATTACTACTGTAATCGTTAAATGAAAATTTAAATGATACATACCACTTAAAATGGACCATTACCAAACCGTCATAATCATTATTGCTTATATTGGTCACATTAATCTACCATATGGAGGATTGTGACTTGGAATATAAAATCTATAAATTATATAATAACTTCTTTTTTCTGTACTTCATATAATATTGCTCAACCTAAAAGGCAATTTTGCGGGTTTCTAGCTATGAAGATTGTTCCAGCTGAAAACTCCTTAATCAAAACATCCATGATAGGCCTATAATTTTGTGATATGTGTTAGCTATTTGCATAATATAGAATGCTTCCCTATTCTCATATAAATACATTCTTTATTACAAATGTGAAGTATTTTAATCATAACTATAAGGAGAATGCATTTACAGTAAACTCTGGATGATCTTAGCTGACCTGAAAAACTAAGCACAGTTAGAACTACTTAATAATTGGATGGATAATAACATGAAAATCTCAAGGCTATTGACTGTCACAAGAATTAGAAAACTTTATATATTATGACAAAACTACAAAAAGATACTAAGGACAGAAATATATGTAGAATATTCTACATCACCCAAATGAGTTGGGCAGCCATATAATTTGTTTAATAAATAAATATAATGAATAATGCAAAAACTCTTTTAAGATGTGATCTTAATGCATCTCTGTAAATACCATAGAAGCAAAAATTTCAAGCTTCAATTATGCCTTTGCTTAAGAGTCAAATAAACATTGATTACTTTTCTTTCCGAACTCGTTATAGCTCACAAAACTAACAAAGAAAAATCCAATTATGAATTATTCACAATACTTTACTCCCGAAGCCTTGAATTAAGTAATCTTATATAACTAACCTGTTTGTCCATTTACTGCCATTAATTCATATTAATGAATCCAATCTTTTAATGATCTTTAATTGCTATGACTGTAGACCAGCTGTTTCAAACCTACTTACCAAGGGGGCTAAGATAGGCAAAAATATAGTGATTGTAGCAGGATTGCTGGCTACTTCAGTTATTGAGGTCACGATCAAAGATGAAATGAGAATTATTAGCGATATGTGAAGTGATCCTAATGGGGTTAATTTGCTTCCAATCCAGGCTGAGAGTTTTGATTCCTGGGAAAAACAATAATTGCTTAATTATCTATAAATTTCATTAAACAGTTGTGTAAATGTAATACTAACCAAATAGCTTTTTAATTCAAAAGATCAATATGGAAATGAAAACAGAGAAGAGACCCATCCCTATGATATGATTTACTTTTCCTTCTAGCAAAATATATTCATACCATATAGAAAGCTCAGCCTGAGTGAGTGGATATATTTTAGCCACATAAATAGTGTGTAATATTTTGTATAAATTGCATCCATATCTTCTTTCTTTCAGAGATTCTTGATGTACTGTATGTGGATGACCCTTAAATATGTTGAAAATGCTGAAGTGAATATTTGTTTGAAGCCCATTTTACAAAAAGTAAAATAATAATCGGAGGACTATAGAACAATCCTAATAATATACATGCATCAATGGGGAAATGTTCAAGATAAGTATGTTTTGGATCATCACTTAGATTCAAACAGCTTAGATTTAACCTCAGTCATGTATAATGCAAAGAATGATAATGAGTCCACATGAAGAATAAAATTATATGTTCCAGCATTAATACATACTGAGAATAGATCTAGTTTAACAAATAGTTATCCAACAATTGCACATTACTTAAACTTCTATCTAAATATTACATCATTTCTTTTCTGTTGCAGTAGTGTGAATGAACATTTTCCCTTGAGATTGGAATGGCCCCTATTTTAATTTATAAATAAGGAGATAATGTAATTAGAACATAACCAGGACATTAAATTGACAAAAAATTATTTTAATTTATCAATAGTATCAGAACCTGTTTATCATTGGATTTGGATATAGTTTCAACACAGCCTGCTAAGATCACAGTTTTGGTGTATCAGAACAGATGTTAATATCCAATTATAACAGCATCATGCTTATAAAGAAACTATACCATAAGCTGTGGTGTGTTTTATTTTTGTATTTATTTTGGCACCTAAACTATGATCTACAAATTCAAGATACCACAGCACAATCAAATTAGTGTTAATTTGATTTCTATTCAAAAACTATTATCATGTCACTTTTCATTAGAAATCTAATGCATAATAGACATCAACATATTTCTAAAATGGTGAAGCTGAACATTGAACAAGCTTTTCTGCCCTCATAAATGTAGTAGTGAGTAAAAACAATGGTGTATTGTTCAAAGGTAGTAAGTTGAGACATATTTTTGGCTCTTTCACAGCAACAGAAAAACTTGGATAGATATGTTACATTAAAGAATAGTGACTTTCTGACTATATTAGTATACAGGTATATAGTATACTGTTAGTATACTATATTAGTGACTGTCTGATTTAATGGCCATTTGGAGTTATGATAGCAATGAAAGCGTAAGTTTGTGACCAGTCCTCATAGTTACAACCTTTTTTATGACTGCAGAGCAAAGGAAAGCTGAAGTAAGACTGTAAGTACAGTTATAGTTTTATTTAGCAACCACTTTGCCTATCCCAGTTGTGATCACTAAACGTGGTCTAGTCTCTATATGAGGAAAAATTATGCTCATTTGAGGAACCTCATTGAAGGTTTTGCCAACATTGATTGAAAAAACACATCAAGCAATCAAATAAATCCCATCATTGTATTTTATGAAACAGTGGCTACAGAACATATCCAGACTTTTAATGACTGGCATTGGAAAATCCTGCAATATATTGCCAATTGAATGTTCTTATGGGAGACTGGAGGTCAAACCATAGGCCACAACTGAGGTGAAATTCAACAGATTCTAGCCTATTCGCTAGAACCGGTAGTCAATTTTCTAAACAGTTAGAAAAACCAGTTGTTAGAAGAAATTTTTTGTTTTTTTCCACTTTACAGGGTTAATCCTGTAAGGAAGGCAGGGAAAAAACATTCTGGTGTTGTTTCTAGCCTAATCTTTATTGCCCTGCTTACACAAACTGCACACTCAGTCACATGACACCCAGCCATGCCCACCAAGCCACACCCACCAAATGATGCCCACAGAACCAGTAGTAGAAAATTTGAATTCCACCACAGGGCCATAAGATATATATTAAGCATGAGGAACAGATGGACTTTTTGAGGAAAAAGCTTCTGCATATTTTACTTTAGACAACAGGTGCTTCTTGCTGATTTCAAATAAATTTAGTGTGCCTAAATGCAAACGATTTCAGGGATAACATTTTGCCATTAGATAAGTGACATCAATAAACAAAACCACTGAAAGATCACTGCCATTCTTTGCATTTCCCCTGTAACTACCTATATCTTATAAACTGATGAAATGGTAAAAACTAGTATTACCTCACAGCCATCAGCCAGCGCAAACCCACCGCCAACAAGGATGGCAATTTCCCAGGGCATGCATGCTTGAAATTCCTTCCACGATATCAGTGAACTGTAATCAAAAACAACTGAAAAGACAGAAAGGTTTTTTTAATATTAGTAACTATAGAAAAAACTCACTGCAGACGTACTTTTATTACTCCTCCGTTTGATTTTAAACATATTTTCACCTAGATACTTCTTGAAGGGGTTGGTTGGGAGGTGATAAAAAGAAGTCGAGGTGATGGCTCCAATGGAGTATTTTCAACCACCATTTTGATTTTTTTAAACATATCCTCATGTCCTTCTCTTGCCACATTGGTGATTATAATAACACATCATGTTCATATGATGACTATATTGCCTATGGAAAACTTCTACAATGTACACCTCCACCCAGGCTCTTGGCTCAGTTAGAACAAGAAAATCTGTTGAATAAACTTCAAATCCTACATTTGCACCACAAAATGATATATAATAGTCTATAAAGCCCAACGAATGGGTACATACATTTTATTAAGAGGCAGAGGTTAATATATGAATGACACACAAGGATCCTATAGTACAAAGGTGTCAAACTTGTGGCCCATAGGCCAGATGCGTCACGCACTGGTCATGCTCATACCCAATTTAGCAAAGGGGAAAAAAGTCACAACATGTCATCTGGCACCATGACAACGCGAGTTTGACACCCCTGCTATAGTAGATAGATGATCTATGTCATAGAAACTTGGGTAGTGAGTTTCCTTACTTCAGAGATTTTTTTTCTTCTGAACCACTGATCCCTTTCCACTCTCTTGGAAGGGGAGATCTTGTTGGAAATAAATCTCACAATTGATTTGCAATATGCATATTCAAACAGCTGTATGTAAACATTGTAAGTCAGTTAAATTTCAGAAGAATCCAATAAGCATATATGTATTTATATGTGTATGCATGCATCTGGTCGCATAATATTCTAAATTAAGCAATTGCAGCAAAAATGGGCAAGGAAATATACTCAACTGTTTTCTCCATTTGAAGTTCTAGACAATCTTTTTGCAGGAATAATGAAGAAGAGGAGCCCAATTAGTAAGGCCACTGTTGAATCTGTAGCAAAGCCTGGATATCTAAGGAAAGAGATATTTACTTAGAAAATAAATATTACAAATCTAGGAAAAGAATTTGGTGATTATCTTTCAGCAATAATATGCATCAATCCAATTAGGCTTATTTATATTTCAGAATACTTTCAGAAAGTCTTTGAGGATATTGGGAACTCTATTGGGTTAGTAATCAAATATACTGTCTGGATTATTTTATCTCCAAAGAAACATTACAGAAGCCTAAAGGAAATCAGATGTAATTTTATAAATTCCATCTTTTAAACAAAGCATTTGTTCAATTCATCTTTTGACTTACTGGAAATGTCAACAAATTCTGTTAATATTTGTTAGAGAAAGATACAACTCCCGCATATCAATTACAGATGCTTATATACAGTATGTGAATATATGTAGAAAGATATTCGGCTAGGAAGAAAAAAAGATTGCTTCACAAAGTATCTTGTTAAATATCTGAAGTATGTACAAATATCTCTGCTACTTTTTAAGAATGGACAAATCTGACAATATGATTTTCTTGTAGCTGCTTACTTTAACTCAGAAGTTTAGCTCATCTTATTCTATTTTTCCCCCAAAAAAGTTTTTGCTAAAATTTGATAAATATTTCAGCATACGTATCAAAATTCACTCTTAGTTCTTTCAAATGTTTCTAACATTCAGTGTTTGCAAACAAATTTCTCTTAAACATCATATCTCCCCAAATATGGTTCTGTATTTATCTTTTTTTTAAACCTCAGATGAAAAACATTGTAAACAGATGGTTAAAAAGTATGTTCCGCTTATAGCAAAAGGTTAAAAATGGTAATTTTACTTCAAAGTTGACATACTTGCCAAAAGTAACATAAAGTAAAAAAATATGTCTTTATTTACAGCACATTTCTTTTGTGGGAATGTCAGACACCTGGATTTTCTCAAACTATAGTTATCATATGATGCTTTCTTCTTTTTCTTGTGCCATATCCATCATTGGATATTGGTGATCATGTTGGCGATCCTATTTTTATCAACAGCTGGACAAAAAAAGTGCTGTTGAGTTTTGTCCAAACCAGTCCCTTAGACTTTGAAACCATGATGTTGTTTTTCTTCTGCCTGGACCTCATTTGCCTTCAATCTTTCCTTGGAAGATTAAGTGAGGTATGCCGTATTTTTCCAGGTGTCATATCACCAAAATATTCTAACTTTTGCTTTTTTATGGTTGATTATTTCCCTTGGCTTTTCCAGGCAACTTATCACCTCCTCATTTCTGATTTTGTCAACCCAACTTATATGGAACAGCCGCCTGTAAATCCACATTTCAAATGCTTCTAGTCTCTTCAAGGGACTTTCTGTCAGAGTCCAACTCTCCACTCCGTATAGCAGGAGAGAAAAGATGTAATATTTAAAAGTCTGATTATCAACCTTAGGCTTATGTCATGACTGCAGATGATCTTTTTCATTTTGAAGAATGCTGTTCGAGCTTTCTCTATCCTTGTTTTTACTTCAGTGGTCATGTTCCAGCTTTCATGTAAATTAGAACTGAGGTACGTGATCCTTTCAACTTTTTCTAGTTGATGCTAGGGGCTTAAATCAGCTTTGTCACTGGGCATGTATTTTGACTTCAATTTGTTTATCAAATGCTGGTAATATTTATTTTTAAATTATTCATTATTGGCACAAACAACACAACTCCCAAATCAAATCCATTATTGGCACAATCCTCGCAGTTCATAATAAAATCCACAATTGCATTCCATTACTATGTAGCTCCCTGTGGCATGTTGATTGGGGCATAAGTCTATTTTTAACCATGTTTCTTTTTTGTTTGTTTGTTTCTTGCATTATAGACAGTTGACTGAGGTTCTGATCCTTTTATTTCATTCATTTATTTATACAATGTATAGTTTTCCTCACTTCTAATGATTCTGGGCAATTTACAATTAAAAGTTAATAATAAGTACAACATGCACAGAATCACAAATGGCACTTCCTTGTTCTTGTTTATTGGACTCGCCTGGGAACACTTTAAAAAGGCTAGCCTAATTTCATTAATTTGGAAGAACAAGAAGTACACTCAAATGATACTGTTCTATTAATGCTCTGTTTGAGATTGTAATCCATATAATTATTAATATGGGAACCCCAGAGAATTTTGCAGACGTGAATAAAATAAAAAATATAGATCTATCAGTATATGAACTATAGATTTCTTAAGGTTAGGGAAGAGTGAAGAATCTTTCTGCTCAATAGATAAAGATTAAAGCTAGCAAAGATGTATAATTTGTTTTCTTTAAGTAAGTGTTTGAAAAGATGGAGAACTATTCCATGTGATTTGTTTACAAAATTATCTGAATATTATGTAGTAGATTATGGTTTGCTTTGTTCCTTCTTTCTACATTTGTTTCTTTTTCTTTTTAAATTAAATTTAAATTCCTTTCTGTCATGTTTTTTTAATAAGAAAAGCAATGGGTTTTTTTTTAATTCAGCATTGTATCTTCCTCTGTCATAAACTCATGCAAAAGAAGCATTGTTATTTAGTAAAGCTTTTTAAAATGGTATTATTAAAAAAAAGTATTGTCAGTAATTATAAAAAGGCTTGATAGCTTCTGGAAAGCATCCCAGAAAAATCATCCCTGGAAAAAGAAAATCTGTAGGATTATGTGGGCCTAGTTTGAGCTGACTCTGAGTACATTCTCTGGATTGAAAAACTCCACTTTTTTTTTTCTTTTTTCTTTGCCAAGATTTAGCTACAAAGGGATTTTTCACAACTAACCAATCAGAGACAGGGGGGAAAATGCAAATTATTCTTGTCAACAAGAAACAAAGCGGCCAACTCATAGCAGACACTGAAGATTAAAAAAAGTAAATAAATAGTTTGAGATGTAGCAGCAACAAGATGCCTCTACTTTATTGAATTCTTCCGAATTCTCTGTCATATCTGACAGAAATAAAAAAAAATCTCAGAGAACATGTAGAAGCTTTTAAAATGATAGCTGTATCTTGACAACTCTCTTACCAGCCCTATTTTAGCATCATCAGAGCTCTTAGGAGTAAAAGCTGCCCAGCTTTCCTTTAGGTATTGTGGCATAAAATATGTAAAACATATTCATGGATAATGAGGTATTCTGCAGTGTCTATAAAGAAAAACTAATGATAAACCTCACATGAACTCTTCTGTATGGGGTCCTTATAATCATATGTGTTGCCATGGAAATTTCCTGGAACTAAATGTAAATAATGTTTGAAAATAAAATCTGCATATACACACACATACACAACTTCATATTTAGTAGCATATATAAATCACACCTGAGTGGATTCTGAGCATTCTCATGAAATTTCATGCCAGAAGCAGAATATAGTGGATATTCAAAAGAGTTAAAAAGAAATAATTGTGGCAAAAATTTAACAGAGAAAAATAAAACTATAAGAAGGTATGATTACATTCAAGGTAAAGAAACGACTCTTATATAAAAAGTTAGAATTTCGCTCCCCCTGTTTCTAGTTTAACACATTTCACTTGCCCTCATCTTTGCATATTTTTAGAAAGGTCGATAACAAACACAACTTCTATGATGCTGGTGGCATTCTGAATACCAGGGGGAAATATGTGGGTTTTTTTTTTTAAAAAAAGGCATTGGCTCTTCCTTTACACATTCTAATAGATGTTTAAAGAAATATTTGGTACTATGATCCAGATTTATCCATATATAGAAATATAGAACCTCCTAAAAAAATTGTGTAGGACACCTTATTGACTTACTTTGGAAACAAAGATGACCAGCCAGGGATGAATCCGGGATCTCTAGTAAACCATAAAAGGGCCATCAGAATGAACAAGACAAGGGTGACAATTTCAGGGTAACTGCAACAAAAACACCATATATTGATCATAAACCTTTGAACTGATTTGCTTTGATAGCATTCTTGGACAGCATTTGTAATATTTCTTCTGTAGATTTAACCAAATGCCTTACCTTAATGGTCCAAGTTTCTTGTATTCTTCTTTGATTACTTGTGCTGAAGCTTGTTCTCTAGATGTCTTTGCTTTGCCGCACCGGAACATTTCTTTCAAGCTGAAATGAAAAGTGAATTGATATAACCTTGTTATAAATACCTGTTCACCAGAAGATAGGCTCCACTTCTGATGACTGATCTAAAGAACTTCTCAAGGATTGGATTGGGTTGGCTTTCTTCCTTTGAAAGATCTCATGGGCAATCCAACATACTGTGCTGTGTGAGATCCAAAAGCAAGAGAAGCCACAATTTCACGTATAAAAACAGACCTGACTGGGAGAGCAATCTTACTTCAATATGAATAATGGACCAATGCCCTCTATCCTAGCTAAGCGGCAAGGCATCTATTAAAATTAGATCACTGGACAGAATGATTTCCATTTATAATACTTAGCTCCAATACTTTACTACTATTCCTTGTTCAGTGTAGCATACTGCTTGAATCAGTTGTCACACTCTTCCTAAGGGTAGGGCTATTGGTGATTTCACCACTCTGCTTTCCATTACAATTTTTCATTTGCATATCAAGATAATATAATCCACATTATTTTTTTCTTGAACCCTCCAGCTATTTGCCTTCACTGAAGCATACTATATCCACTACATTCAGAATCGTAGCAGAGCAAAAAGATTCATAAGAAAAATACATATTTTCTCTAACTTTTCTACGCTTTCATTTTTCTTTTTCCTCTATTGTTTTCTTATATTTAATTTGTACATATGCTCCTTGGGGATAAGGATTTGTAATTTCTACTCATTATAAACACATCCTTATACAAGATGATAATACTTTGGACTCTTCTCCCATAAGAGTACTTACTTGAAACCCAGAAAAAGCCACAGAAGCCAAACCCAGGAGAGTATTAAAATAATAATAGTGATTGGGATGCAAAGAAGAAACCAGGATCCAAAATTAATGCATTGGCAACCAGGATATCGTCTGAAAAAATAAAAATAAAAATGAAATTTGTGTTGGCTTTGAATATGAATAGAAAGATGTTTCTTAAACCAAGATTCACAATGGCTACACAGATGATAAACCTTAAGAGAAAATCTATCCAGTTTTCATCTTTTTTTAATATCAATATATTTTTATTTTCCATTTTTTACATAGCATCATATATCATTCATCAAATCGTATGTAGTCAGGTTTACACATCTCTCTCCAAGAAACAATTATAGTTGATAAATATAGCAATAAAAATATCAAAATATCATATAAGATCATACCTTTCCATAACAAATTTGTGTACATTCATCTTGTCCATATGATCTCATACTCTCTTATTTCTAAATTTAATTATAACTTTATTAATTTTTACTTCTTATTTCAATTATCTAGCCACTGATTTTTTAACATGCAAATCCTTGTGTGAACAGCGTGTTACTGGGTGTCATCCATTTTTATACAAACAAAATCATGTGGATCACATTTGATGCAATTACTGACCTTTTCCAATTCCTAAAATAATACATCTTTTATATCATTATAATCTTCCATTATTTAATTAATGAAAGTTTCTCATTATATCCATATTTATACCAATCCCTATTTTCTATATATTCTTCCTTTTACAACAAATAAGATCTTGATCATCTTCATTAGTTTTAACCATTTTCATCTTAATAGATGACTACCCCCCAGGAAGTAAAAATGGAATATTCACTATCAGTGATTTAGTGTCTTGCACCAATTAGCCTACCCATGGCGAAAATATTTTAAAATGTCCCAGTCATTGAAGTAGAGATGACTTCTTTTTTAATTGTCTTCTATCAGTTAATTAAAATTCTTCTAGATAACACTTTATATGAAGATGGTGTTTTATCTTTTATCCACATGCTTTATAGTTGATATGGTATTCTATTGATTTTTTTTCAGTAATCATTGTTAGTTGTGTTGATTAATGTATATAAGAGGAAAAAAGAAAAAAAAAAGATCTTTCAATAGAAACTCATCATCCTCAGACCTGGTAGTTCCAAATATTAAATGGATCTTTGGCAAGCAAGTATAATTGTAGTCAGAGCTTTAATATCTTATTCATAATTAAGTCTCATATGATCGGCACGATAATTAATATTGAAATGTGCAGAACTCCAACAAGTAGTAGCTTAACAAATGCAGATATATATTTGTTTCATCATCTGAAAAGTTTTGGATATTTTTTTGGGGAACAAAAGATTCAGTCCTGATTTGACAGCTCTAAATTAAGAAAGGTAATACCTTTTTATTGTATTAGCTGTTCTATCTAAACTTTACAGGTAGTCTTTGACTTGCAACAGTTCATTTAGTGGCCATTCAAAGTTACAATGGCACTGAAAATACTGACTTATGGCAGTTTTCACACAACTGTTGCAGCATCCCCATGATCACATGATCAAAATTTGGATATTTGGTTACTCTCTCAAATCTGTGAGGGTTGCAGTGTCCCAGGGTCACATGATCATCTTCTGACAAGCAAAGCCAATGGGAAAGCCAGAGTCACTTAACTATATTACTAACTTAATAACTGCAGTTATTCACTTAATAATTGTGACAAGAAAACTCATAAAATGAGGAAAAATTCACTTAACAAATGTTTAATTTAGCAACAGAAATTTTGGGCTCAATTGTGGTCATAAGTTGAGGACTAACTGTATTAGAAATCTTAAAAGTTTTTTTTATTATTGTCAAACTTTATAAAAGTACTGGGACAAGGCTGTAAAATTTGAGAGGCCGAGGTAAGACCACTAACCAATTTTGTGTTGCCATCTAGCAGCCATCCATATGTTTGCTGTTCACATTTGGTAACTCTTAATTCACAGAACTGACTGAATGTTTTCACAAAATAGCTGTAGGGGTCAGTCACAAAACATTCCAATCACAGAACGAGTACTTGCTTTTATCCCTATTTCTAGGCCTATGGATATACCTTCAAAAAGAGAGACTAAGCTTTCTTTCTAAGAAGCCTTAAGAGTGCTGAACATTCTTAGAAGTTACTGAAGGCTAGTAGCTTTCAGAGGCCAGTCTCATTTAATTCTTTTTAATTAAAAATATTGCCAAAGATGACCATTGGCCCCATTTGGATTACTCTGTTGCAGAACAAAGTATTAAAACTTGTGTTTATCAGTGATTATAATAAAAAAAAGAAAAGATTAGTGTTTTAAAATTCCAATTCTATATAAAATGTGAAAAAGCCTTTAAGGATGCAGAACAACATTAAAATTGTGGGTACTCCAACACTGGAGGATTTAAGAGATTGGACAACCATTTCTCTGATATAGTAGTGCCTCCTGCTTAAACGGGGGGTTAGACTAGAAGATCTCCAAGATCCTTTCCAACTTTGTTATTCTGTTAAAATACCAATATAAAAGGTGTGTTAAATTAGTTTATCTTCCTTCCTTGCCTAAAGGAATCCCATGCAAGCTGGACATCACAGGCCATTTGAGAATACAGGTAATCCTTGAGTTATGACAGTTCACTTAGTGACCATTTGAAGTTACACCATAACATACCCAAGTACTTACAACAAAATCCCAAAATTATGAATGTTGCAGCACCATGGCAGTTGTTCGCGGTTACGAATGATCGCAGAAGTGCTGCAACTTCCACATTTCCTCCCCACCCCACACCCCCATCATCTTGCCATGCTGGACCTTGCAAAGATCTTGTCTCTTCTCTGCCTTGGTTCCTTTTGCCTTTGAGAAAGAGGAGAGCAGGACAATTTCATTCCCAGTGTCCGTTTGGGTTGCAAATGATTTTCGTGCTGAGAGTGGAATGTTCTGGGGGCCATGATCTCGTGCAATTTCAGGCGCCCATCCACTTTTGCAGAGAATGGGTGCCTGAAGTTGCATGTGATCAACC
>JANHFJ010003247.1:397577-408681 GCA_032468195.1 Cerberus rynchops
ATAGTATATACCATACTGTAGTATACACAGTGTATCTGTATGTAAATGTTGAGCCAGTCAGGCAAAGATAAAAAGGGGGACAAGAGCTTGGAGGATGGAGCCAGGCAGGATAGGGGGAGCTTCTCTCCTGGTGGACTGCCTGGTCCCACTGCTGCCCCCCCCCCCGGCTTTGCTGGTGGGATGGGATTTTCCTTCAGGGGTTCAGCCCCCTCCTCAAAGGTCTGCCAGAGACTGCACGAAGGCAGCACATGTTTATGCTAGAAATATGAACTTGTATCATGCTTGGTGGCCTTGTAAAAACACTGAAAAAATATTGGATGATTCATAGCTTGAATACAGAATATCAATACGAAAGGTCAACAATATTTTAAATATTAAATTTAAACCCGGGACGTCTAGGATTGATGGACACATAGTTAGAAAAACCGAGTCATGGAAGATCATCTCAATATATGGTTGCACAGGAGAGATGATTATATGCTCAGATGGAAGATTTGGCAGTGCCCTCCAGGGATGGTGACATTGGGCAGATCTCGCTGGCGGCTTTGGTTAGAGAAACAGCATTGTTTATATTTATTGGGGATTGGAAGCCTCTTAGGGACTTTTTTTGCGTACAAATGAAAAAACAGGGACGTGATGAGGCTTAGAATAAATTATAAAACGAGCAATACCTGACGGGCAACATAACAACCTGGTTTGGAAATAACAATATGCAAGACAGACAAACACTACAGAGGGTGGTACACTCAGCTGAGTGCATCATCCGCACCAAACTCCCCGGGATACACTCCATCTACAACAAACATTGCCAGACTAAAGCTATAAAGATAGTTAAAGACCCCAGCCACCCCAACAATGGACTGTTTACTATGATGTGGTCAGGAAAGCGTTTTCGCTCTCTGAAGGCAAACACAGAGAGACTGAGAAAAATCTGCTTTCCACAGGCAATACGGACACTAAATCAGGAACCACAAGAACACTCAGGACTATAACAGGAACCATGACTATATCCCATTCCTACCTTCTCAACTATTCCTAACTTATTTCCTACCCCACCCTCCCATTTTGCCTCAACTTACTCGCGGTCGCAGGCGGTCACGTAAGCATTTCACTGCATATCAAACCATGTATGACTGTGTATGTGACCAATAATTTGAATTTTGAATTTGACCTTCCCAGACATCCCTGGATCATAGAATACACACACACACACACACACACACACGGAGAGAGAGAGAGAGAGAGAGAGAGAGAGAGAAGACCAGTGTTTCTTAACCTCTGTGTGTGTCTGTGTCTGTGTCTGTGTGTGTTTGTGTGTTTATGTCCTCTTATAAATATAAAATACTATAGAACTCACCTCCCATGTTAATAGCACACATCATTTGAAGGAATATTTCAAAATGAAACAAAAGAAAGGGGCAGAAATAATATCAATGTGACATAACAAGAATTTCAGGGAAAAAAAACTGCATTGCTTTATGTTTCTCTCAATGCAGCCTTCTGACATGGAAGTAGTAAGAAATTTTCAACTACTCATGCTGTTCGACAATCATTTTCCATGAGAGAAAGAACAATATTTAGTTGGGCAGTGATTGTATATTATTTAAAACCAAATAGAGAACGATGAGAAATTCTGAGGACTATGAAATAATAGCTGCAAAACCTAGCCACATTGTTCGCTCAAAGTAGCCAACACACACACAACTGAGCCTTGTGAGTGCTTAGCAGCTTGTGGTTTTCCAACAGAATATTGTGTCAAGTAAACCATTGTTAATAATCACAAAGACAAATACACAAAATCTCAAAAAACCTGTCATGGACCTTCCACATCAACACCATGGTAAAAAAAGCCCGACAACATCTCTTCCACCTCAGACATCTGAGGGACTTCAGACTACCACCAAAGGTGCTCAGAAACTTCTATTCCTGCACTGTAGAGAGCATCCTGACGTTATCTGGACAATACAACTTTATTTCAGATGAGGCTTCCTGTATAGTCAGCTACATTCTAGCCTCTGCTAGGAGCTTTCTTGTTTCCTGTTTTGTTTTGCAATTGGCAGCTTTTCAACTAAACTTTTAAACAGAAAGCGATCATTTGTTTTTCATACCCAGCCTGTTTAGCTGATTGTTGCTGTCTCCTAACCCTCACAATCCTATTTATAGATATAATAAAGTACAGCAGTCTGAAGCTATGCAGACCAAACATACTGTTTGTTTGTTTCTCCCCAGATTCTAATTCTCAAAGCAGGAGCAAAAGAAGCTAACAATATTAGATCTGCTTTACGTGGATATGCCAATGCATATTTCATAGCTGTATTTCAGGATGCTTGGAATGCAGATGGAATAATTTACTTTAAAAAAAAAACAAATCTTCTCAAACCTGGCTTGATTAAAGACTCCTCTAGGCCAAAAAGAGCACAGACTGGTTTATAATCACTGCAGGCATAATCTAGCCTAGCCCACCAGTATTGCAATCAACATAAAATATTTAAATCTGTATTGGTTAGAGGTGGAAGGGAGAGGGTTGTTTTGCAGGACCAACAGAGATATTTGATTCCCTCCTCTTTGAGCAGTATTATCAAGTCATTCTGAGGTTCAATGGATTTCCCTCTAGTCTCTAATGCAGCACTTTTTACCACATTTTAAATCTGGGCAAGTTTAAAATGTGTGGATTTCATCTCCCAGAATTCCCCAGATAGCATGGTGGTTGGGGAAATCTGGGAGTTGAAGTCCTAAATCTTAAAGTGGTCAAAGTTGAGATACATTGCTCTGATGGAAAACCTATTTCACTGAAAAACAGGCTGTTGCTATCTACAGGACTCTTGATCTTAAACATACATGATTTTCCAGCCTGAGTACCAATAGCTCATTCTGAGATAGGAACTTAGTCCATTTTGCTGAATACTAAGAAAGCTCTTGGGCCTGATTATATAATTCGGCAGAAACTAAAAGCATGTTGGTTGCTATATATAGATGTTTACTCTGGCAGCCTCAAATTAATATACAAATTAAAAGAACAGCCTATTTACCTATGGCTTAGTTTCAAGCTGTTATTACCTATATTACCTTAGGTGAAGAAGTCAGTTCTGACAATTATAAGTCTATTAGCTTGCTTTCAATAATTGCCAACTATTTGAGTAGGAAACAATAATTTGGAGACATGCTTACCAGGTGCTAGATTATAGATAAACTTCAGGAAGAATAGAGCCATATTAGAATATTTTACTGAGCCAACTAGCTGAACAATATGCTAGTATCTGGTAAAGGCCTATATATAGCCTTTCTGGATTTGAAATCTGACTTTGGTTCTGTTCCCAGGAAAAGTTTTGGGAGAAGCTGAGCAATGGTCTAAGGACAAGATGTAGTTGTATTTATTACTGATTATATTCATTATACAGGTAATTTGGCCAACCCTTTATTTTCAAATCCATCCTTGCTCCAAGTTTATTTCAATTTTATCTTAATGACTATAGTGTGGAAATTTTGATTTTCAAACTATCTGGTATTGGTTAAATGAATCATTGACCCATTTTTAAAAAGTTTGATAGAAACTGAAGCAATGTCTTCTACTCTTCCTTTTCTTGGAGACCTCAGATGATTTGCGTAGGGTAGATTTCATTTAAAAGGGAAAAAAAATCCCCTTTGGTATTAATAGAAAGGACAGTTTAACAATAATGCATGCAATCTTTGGGAATGCGAAGCAAGTTTTGTGGTAACTCCTCAGTTTTAGTTTTTATGTAGGGCTTCAGAGTTAGATTTCCAATGGAAAAACTTATTTCTTTTTTTTTAAATACAGGATATTTAGAGCACATAAGTGTGTATCATCAATTATTTTGCATTTCAGTTTAATTTGCAATTTTGTAGAATGCAAGGCAACCTTTTTCTTTTTAATTACTGGGTAAAGTAGTCTACAACAGTTTGGTTTCTAGCTTTATATATTGTATTTGTCATGATTGTTTCATTAGCTCTTGATATATTTTTAGTGAAAAAACAATAATTAGTTAAAAACCTGTGCTTTTTGGACAGACAAGAAAATAGTCAAATAAAACACTAAATGTTCACACTGAGTAGTACAGTGATACTCAATATTCAATTACCCTGGCATTTATATTTTTCAGAATCTCTTTAACTTATTATTCTGGCATTAACTTATTATTCTCAAACTTTTGTAAGGTAGAATCAATGCCTTCATATTGGTCTAACTTGGTAGACTCTCATTTAAGTATCCCTTAAAATAAGTATTTTCACTATGCAGAGAAGATTCTGCTGAATATTTGATTATGTTTGATTTTTACCTTGGGCCTTGGTTATTTGCCCTATCTTGTTCAATTTTCCTGTCTTGATTAACTCGGGTCTATGAACTCAAGTTACAAATTCTCTTATGTTAGAATCATTTAGTCAGAATGCAAAAATATCATATACAGATATTCTGATATCCACATTTACATGCCTATTAGCAGGAATAGACAATGTCTTACTCCATCAGAGAGAATGTCTTACTCCATTTTATCATTTTGTTTGCTTGCATATTTATTTTTTCTTCACTCCAGTAACACATTATATCTCAAGACCAACAAAGAGAAATTCAACCGAACATGACAATATAACTAAATCCAAAGTAAGCGTGGGAAAAATCTTTTCCTGTCTGAACAATCCTGCCAAATAAGTTTCTCTCAAATATTACATCATTGTGTCTTAGCTTAATGGGTGTTACAAGGAAATTGTCAAAGATATAAGTACAGTATTTTCTTTTCCGGGTTGTTATTTGCTAAGTAGTCAAAAATCTCTTTTATGTATGTGTGAATGAAGCTGAACAGTTTCTACTCATGCCTAAGAGTTTTTTGAAGAATACTGTCAAACTTTCTGGAAGACATATGTTTCGTTTTTGTAGGTTTTTAAATGAACACTATTTCTTTAAAAAATCATTCACTAAGGCAAACGCTCTTTTAATAAATTGCACAATTTAAAACTAATAAAACTGTTGTAAAAGATCATCATATATACCATGGTGCAGTATTCACTTCATCAAGTAAACTGTTAAGCACTTGTCCATTAAGACTTATCAAACATTTGCTTTACAGGTGTATCAAATCTTTTTATGTCTTCCAATCTACATATAAGCAGTGGTTTAGCTATTCTTGTTAGGCAGCTGAAGAGTATTCAGCATGTTTGCCACTCTTATTTCTTTCTCAATTTTTATTTAGTTAGAGTTCATGCCTTATATTTAAGAGATAGTTATAAACACACAGCCAGAATATCAAAGAAATGAAGATTCTGCAATCCTAAAACCACTCACTGTATGATTCTGTCTGGCCTTGAGTTCCAGGTACCAGAGTCTTAGAAAAAAAGCAAGTCACATTTCTTCTAATTAGACCAAGGCTGTCAAACTCACAGCCTGCGGGCCAGATGCACCATGCGTTGGCCACACCCACACCTGGTTTAACAAAGGAAACAAAAGTCCAGATACGTCACATGATGCTGCCGTGATGTGAGTTTGACACCCCGCTCAGTCCCCCCCTTCTCTATTTTTTTCACTCCATTGGCCTTTGTGATCAATTTTTTTTCCTGGACATTTTCTACATTTGATGCACTAATATTCCAATCTAAATTGTGCAGTTGGTGATTCCTTTGTCATGTGATTATCTGTCCTTTGTAAAAAAAAAATATGGCATTTTAGTTTGCAAGTATGTTTTGACTAGTATTAGATTTTTAAAATAGATTTTTAATAGAACATAGAATAATGGAGTTGGAAATGATCTTGAAAGTCTTCTAGTTCAACCTCTCACCCAAGCAGGAGACCCTACACCATTTCTGACAAATGGTAGCCCAGTCTCTTCTTGAAAGCTTCTAGTGAGCAACCACATCAAGATAATTGGTAGCAAGGAACCTGTTGGATCGAATTTCCATAATTTGCATCTGTCATGACTACTATACTGGATGGGTTTAATAAAAGCTATAATCTACACATAGATTATAAATATTGCTAAAGGCTGAGATAAATCAGCTTAACTCTTGAAATAATTTGCTTTGCATTGTACCTCTCTTTAGTCTTCTGGGATAGAAATTCTCATTTAAGAAAAGTTTGTGCCATTAGATAGATATTATGATTCGATGTGTCTTTTAACACATAATATTTTCTGACATGTTCTTTAAGGAAAATAATTAAATTCAACTTAGAGCAAGATTCCTCTGCCTGAAATAATAATACAGCTTTAACTGATATGACTTTTCACATTATAGATTTGCTCTTATGGATTATTTCAAACTCCTTTGGTGATATTTGTTGCTGAATATGACAGATCAACATCATCTCCAGTTCTGCAATCTACTTATAGTAATAGTCTTCATGTAGCTGAAAACCAAATTATTTTTCTGAATCATCTATCATTTTAGGATGTTGCCAGATATCACCTTTTGATTATAACTCACTTGGATTTTGACAGATAATCTGAACTTCAAGAAAATAGAACAAAGCACTGTTGTGGCCCTTTGATATTTTGTCATTGAGATTTTAATGAATACTTTCCATAATTTGACCCTTTCCTCACTCTTTAAGGGAGCATGACAATTATTTACAAAGTATCTCTGAAATCCTAAGAGGAGAATAAAAAATTGCACAATCCTTTTTAACAACAGAGAGCTTGATCATTTTTTATTTTACCTAATAGGGCATAAATTAACACTTTTTTTGCCAAAAGTCCTCAAAAAAGATTTTGGGAAGTGACATAGGTAGTAACATAAATTAAAGGTTAATTTCTTAGAAGTTAATTAGAAGAACAGCATTAATTTTAATGTAATGGTGTAGGGTCTTCTGTTTGGGCAGGGACAGGGTGGGGTGGCGTTGGATTAGATGATATACAAGATCCCTTCCAACTCTGTGGCAGCACCATCTTTTCAGGCTCTGCTTTTATTAACAGAAGATCCACATTCATGTAAAATCTGAAGCAGATCATATAGGTCATTTTCATAACATACACTAGAAGAGGTATGCTCATTCTCTTTAGCAGGAAAAAATACACCTTCCTATGCCAAAGGCGAACGTGCTTGTTTATTGGTGATTATTGATATTAACGAAGAGCCGCCTTTTCTGTAAATCTGGTTTAAAGGATCACAGTAGCTTTTGATCCTCCTTGACATCTGCTGTCTTGAGTTATCCAAAAGTATAGTGTAATTTAAGAAAAAATAAATGTTTATGCTCTACCATGAGTAATCTACTACCAATATACCTTTTCTGATTGAGAGCAATACAAACTACCTTGAGTGTGTCCTACTTCAATAAGAAAACATTAAGAAACTTAGTGGGAGAGAAGTGGTGCCACCTCATATTTCATCTTTGAGAAAAATCTTGGTGGACCCACTAGCAATTTTCTCCCAATTATTGTTTTATGTGCCACATTCTAGATGGTGACAATTTTACAAAGTTAACTGTCTTACATAGAGCAGAGGAGCGATACTATTATGGTGAAGATGGCTTAGATAGGGATAGAACAGCCATGACATGAAAAACTTTGGATATTTACTGATATTCATATATATATAAATATTGATGTCATATATCATGACATCAATGGGAATAGCACCATGCAAAACAGACAAGCACTACAGAGGGTGGTATGCTCAGCTGAGCACATCATCCGCACCAAACTCCCCGAGCTGCACTCCATCTACAACAAGCGCTGCTGAACCAAAGCTAAGAAGATAGCAAAGGACCCCAGCCACCCCAACAATAGACTGTTTACCATGATGCAGTCAGGAAAGCGTCCTCGCTCTCTGAAGGCAAACACAGAGAGAATGAGAAAAAGCTTCTTCCCATAGGCAATATGGACACTAAACCAGGAACCACAACTGTATCTACTCCCACCTTCCCAACCATCCCTAACTTATTTCCTACCCCACCTCCCATTTTGCCTTAACTTACTCGCAGTTGCAGGTGGTCATGTAAGCATTACACTGCATATTGCACCATGTATGACTGTGTATGTGACCAATAAATTTGAATTTGAATTTGAATCAACAAAACTTTAACCAACAGGCCAGCAGAAAACTACTGTTGACTTCATTGTTTCCTATATCTGTATATATCTTCCTTTATATCGAATTTCATATCTATCTTTTAAAAGAGAGTATGTTCCTATATCTGTTTCCATTAGATCAACACATCTTCCTGAAACATTGTTTAGCACCAGTGTCTTCTGTTCTTGAAAAAAGAAGTGATTGTTAAACAAATGTTTTGAGAAATGGCTGTGCTCCCTTGAGCTTTTCAGCCTTCTAAAGGAAGTTGCAGTATAACTGGAATTCATCGGAATGTTGTAGCAGAGAATGTAATTTTATGGTTTGCCAACACAACTGTTCCCCAGAAATTAAATTGCTCCAAAGTAAACTCTGTGCCATGATAATTTCATCAAATACAATTAAACTTTTTATAGATCCACAGGAGGAAAAATATAAATTATAACGCCTCTATTTGAACTAACTTTGAACTTAGCTTAAAGAGACTAAGTTGGTCTCTTCACTTGTCTATCACATGCCATGGTACATCTTTGATTCATGATTGAGTATATTCTGTGGGATTTCATAAGCAATGCCAAAGAAGAAAATACCTTTGTAAATAGTATCTACCCAGCTTTCTAAATTAGAAATACCAAACATGAAATGCAGCCATTTCCACTTTAGGAAGCATTAAGAGTATAAGACAATATTTCACTATCACTTAAAAACCTACTTTATTCTTACTCCATCCAGATTACTTTTGTCCAGAACTAGATGGCAAGTTTTTATAGAAATCGAGGACAAGGTAATCCTTTCTCTAGGATAAGCATATTCTTCATGCTCAGGCAGAAAGGGCACTGATAAAAGTGTATATTTCCCAGAGAGATCTCACAGAAGAAGATATTGAATACATTTGTATTAAACAGCTGCACTGTCCTTATATTAGCTAAAGCTGGCACTTTTCTTGGTTCCCATGTTGCCAATTACAATTATTTTGCTGAAAGTATATACTATTTTATAAAACTAATAAAAGACGGGGACCAAGAAAGTTATTGAAAACCAGATTGTTAAAACTACTTGGGAGGAAAAAAAAAAGTTCAAGAACATACCAGCAACTGGAAAAGAGTAGGTCCAATTTACAATAGGTCAGAAAAGTGTGTTCAATCAGATCTCCTGGCAAATGAGCAGGAAAACCCAGATGGGAGCTGCATTTATTATGGGAACAGCTTCAGCTAATAGTAGATCAAAGGACAGGTATTCCAGTTTTGTCAGTCTTTAAGGTAATGATCCATTACGTAGGAAGAGAAATTAAAGGAAGAGATACTCCTAGATGTGTGTATATTGAGAGGCGTGTCAATGACAAAAGCGGTAAAAGAGAACCACCCCTTATTAAGGTCTCTCTTCTTTCCTGTTTCAAAAAACCCAACTCTTCAAACAAGGAACTCTTCAACCCTTGTTTCAAATTTCATAACATATTTTTCAATGTGGTCTGGCCATGGTAAACCACATTGTTTGATCCAGGTTTGAAAATAAATCTGAATGCTTTGTTAAGATCTTCAGGAGTATTTGATCATAAAGGTCCCTCAGTGATAAAGTTACTTAGACACAATTGGTCTTTCTGAGACAAAGCTCCAATAATCCCAACATGTCAGTGCAGGACAGTATTACCCAAGACCTGTTGTTGTCTAAAATTTCTTTTCAGTGCAGGGCAGCATTACCCAAGACCTGTTGTTGTCTAAAATTTCTTTTCCTCAGCTGGAGCCAACACTTTCCATTGCCTTGTTCAGTAACCAATTGCTGCCTTTATCTAGCTTTCTCACTTCTGGAAACATCTGAAATAGATTAAATATTTATGAGAACTACGGAACTCTCCAACTCTATAATAGCCAGACTGACTTAAGTTCATTTCATTGGGCTCTATGATCTCCATAATAGAACCCATGTGGTTAATTGCCATTTTTAGATGAACCTAAGTAGATGTTTTCCTGAAATAAATCCCAATAAATCATTTCCTTTCAGCTACATATATCGTCATATGTAGACATGATCACTGTGTATCTAGTCACAAATAAATCATATATTCAGGAAATCGTGTTAAAGGAAGAAACTACTGTACTATTCCACTGTTACTACATTTGAAGCCTTTTCCTCCATTTCATTGTCTACCAATAATTCCTACTTTTTTCTCATATCCTGTTGGATACCCATTTGTTCTTTGGTTACTCTTACTCACGTCACTACATCTAGTACATTTTAGTATTTAAATTGTGACCCTTTTTTATTTCTCCCTAGTTACACTGCTATCTTTAGTTTAATAGAAATTATCTCTTGAGTAGTTTAATAGAACTTATCTCTTAAGTTACTTCAGCTGTTTTAAAACTTTCATACTTCTCTTGATGCCTTCCACTCCTTCACCTTTATTTACTTATTTTTAAATTCCTCTATGTATTTATTTTTTATTGTGTAAGCTTATTAGATTTAAAAAAAGTAATTGTTCAGACATTGGCTCTAGAAGTATTGATTGATTATGTAATATATATGTAAATGTATTACAAAACATTTTAGCATTTTGTAAGTTGAGACGAGCCAGGCAAGAACAAGGAAATGCTAGTGGCATTCTACATGGAATAGATAATATATTATCTGGAAAATCTAGTGTTTAGTGACAGCATTGCCCAATTGTATCCTGACAGACTGTTCATTTTCCTTCCATCCCATTCCCTATTACCTTATCATATCCAAGAAACACTGGACATAACTGTGTCTTGGCAAAAGGTGAATAGTGATAATAAGGGCTGAAGTACAATCCTTTTTTCTTTACTTTTGATACCATAAACTTATCCTTTCTATTTCTGAGTTCAGTCTTAGTACAACATGTCCTAATCAAGATGACACCATCAAAGTAGAAAAAGGAAATATGTGCCAAACATAGTCATTGGTTTCCTGAACTGGGTAGGATGTTAGACTTGATGACTCCAAAGCATTAGATTGTCCTATATGTACTGTATGTATCTATGTGTATATGTATGTATGTATGTATTTAATTTAATTTAATTTTAATTTTATTAAATTTATATACCGCCCCTCTCCCGAAGGACTCAGGGCGGTGAACAGC